>PVJH01022393.1:0-36707 GCA_004026705.1 Nesogale talazaci | reverse complement strand
CCCCCTCCCCCATCCATGTGTTTGTCCATACCCCCTTCTCCTCCCCTCTCTTCTGCCCCCAGGAACTGTTATTTGCCCAGTCCTTTCTGTGGCTCACAGCATCTCCAGAGGGATATAGTCCTGTGAGCATCATGTGTCGGCTTGGAGCTTGGACCAGCTCTCTTCCTCTTCCTCCCTTCTTGTCTTTATCTCTGTGGGTGTGGGATGCTGGCCCCTCCCCCAACCTGTTCTCAGCTACGCCCACTTCTAGAAAAGGAGTCCATCTGACTCTGATTGCTTCCAGCTCTGTAGCTCTCTCTTTTCTTGCATCCTTCCATGTATCCACGCTGTCCTACTGGATGGGTGCTTTGTGGTAGGAACTGCTTGCCACTCCAGTTTCTGTGGGGACAAGACCAGTACTCTCCTCCCCCCACCCCCGTCGGGTAGATTAGTGCCCTGTTCATTCTGTTATCCTTTCATTTTTGAACTCTCTTTTATCTCCCTGTCCCCTCTACTCCCTCATCTTTATCCTATTACTGTGCTGCATCCAACGTGTACTTCCCTGGGTTTGGTCCTGCCTCCTCCCCTTACCCTACTTCTTGGACCAACTGTTATGGTACAAAAGTTTTCTCCTTTATACTCACTATACGGTTTCTACTTACCTCAGGGGGCTCATGCAGTACTTCTCCTTTTGTGATTGACTGACTTCGCTTAGCATAATTTACTCCAGTTCTTCCCACGTGGAGATGTGTTTCATGTGTTCATCCGAGCTTTTGAGTGAAGCATAGTACTCCATTGTGTGTATGTGCCAGAGTTTGTTAATCCATTCATGTACTGATGGAAATTTAGCCTGCTTCCACGTCTTTGCGATTATGAATTGTGCTGCAATAAACATTGGCGTGCATACCTCTGGCTGTGGTTTATTTCTTGCCTCTTCAGGGTATATACCCAATAGTGGTATAGCTGGATCGTAGGGTAGTTCAGCTTCCATTTTCATTAAATATTGCCAGACTGCTTTCCACAGTGGCTGTACATATCTACACAACCACCAACAATGTAGAAGTGTTCCTATTTCACCACACCCCCTCCAACATTTGTTGCACTCTGATTTTCTGATCTGAGCTAGCCTTAAGGGTGTTAGATGATATCTCATGGTTGTTTTGATTTGCATTTCTCTGATGGCTAGTGAGCGGGAGCATTTTCTCATATGTTCATTGGCCATATGGACCTCCTCCCTAGTGAAACTTCTTTTCAGTTCTTTTTCCCATTTCTTCATAGGGTTTCTGTTTTCATCTTCTTGCATGAGATGAGGGTATTATTGATTTTTGTAATAAGCCCTTTGTCTGTTGTGCCATTGCTAAAAATCCTCTCCCAGTCTGTGGGTTGCCTGGCTACCCTTTTGGTAAACTCCTTTGAAATACACATGTGTTTTATTCTAAGTAAGTCCCATTTGTCAATTTCAGGATCCCCTGCATGTGTACCCTGTCCTGTTGCAGTTAGCCTTTGTATTCCTTTGTATTCCCTGGGTCAAGTTTCTTAGATTTTCCCTGATTCTCTCCCTAATGCTCCTGATGGTTTGTGGTTTTACTTCCAGGTCCGTGATCCACCTTGAATTTGTTCTTGTGCATGGGGTGAGGTAGAGATCCTGTTTTATTTTTCTACATGTAGATTTCCATTCTCTCCAACACCATTTGTTACATAGAGCATCGCCCTCCCATTTGATGTTTTTGGGGCCTTGTCAAAAATCAGTTGTCTATATGCTAATGATTTTATCTCTGGGTTTTCTATTCTTTTCCATTGATCTGTGTATCTGTCATTATGTTGTTTTAATTATTACTATTTTCTACAGTTCTCAGTAAAATAGTTTCTTCTCCCAAATGTCACAGTTCTGTTGCTTGGAAGACCAAAGTTCATAGGTGTCTCATCAATACTCCCAATATCTCCCAGGTCATAGTTATGGATCAGTGCTTGTTTTATGATGAATGAATGAAATGACATCACTTTTTCAACAAGGTGCTTTGTTAAATTTTGTGAAATCTTTGTTATTTGTTGCAAACATAGGATAAAACTATTCATGAAGTAGGTACACATTCCTTTTTGCACAACAAAATTTTCAAATGCCTGGTGCTTTTAATCTGTCATCTTTAGCCATTTGACAGGCACATAAGTGAATTGTCGTGTGTGTTGTTTAGCAACCACTTTGATGACACTCTATAATCCATTTTTCAGTCCCTAGAGCCCCATAGGAAGCTATTAAACCATGTTGAACGTTTTTTGCCTTTGGAGTCTTTTCCAAGTCAGCTTTCACTTTCCACTACTCCCTCAGTTGGTTTCCATCAACACAAAATTCTCCACTTGCAATACTGTTAATGCTTTTTTTTTCTGCTCTTGACACATTTCTTAGGTTTGAAACCAGTTTTGTATAACTGCATTTTTGTTTTGTTCTAGGATTAGAAGTACTTGGATCCATTTCTAACAGAATAATAATAATAAAAAAGACTTTGATAAAGTATGGCATATCATCACTTTTGAATGGTCAAAATATATTGTAAGTTCTACTCCAAAAATAAGCCTGTTATAGTTATTAAAAGGGGTCAACTTACATTAAAAATGGTGATGTCCAGCAACTACCTGTATACCTTTAAACAAGTAAAATCAAATGGATATAAAATATAGCAACACAGATAGACTTCACCACAGAAAACAGATACCCGACAAAAGGCTCACACTGAAAAGACATCACATGACCCAAAGCTGCTGGATCACCAAGGGGCTGACTGTAATTCAGGATTTGGGGTCTGGTATGGGAATATTCTAGAATGTGATGACAGGACTGTGCTTGCATACAGCGAGCAGCCTGTGTTAGGGCTCATGATGTACACACTGTGTTGTGTACGCACTGTGTTACTGCATGCTCTGCATTACTGCCTATGCAGCATTATCACATATGTATGGGAAGTTCCAAGGAAACACATGCAGTAACACAGTGCAAGCATACTCAACACTGGGTCCAGATAGAGATCAATAAGAAAATAAAAAATAAAATAGAGCAAGCCAACTACTGTATATAAATATACTGCATATCCAAGACCAGAGATATATGGGTACTTGTACTCAACAATGCTTGCATGGACCAACGGGCATGCCCAAGTGCAGACAAGACTGTAAAGGCTACGTCACTGGTCACAGTCCAGCAGAAGGGCAGAAGAAGAGCTGTAACATCGGACATTCTTCTCACAAGGATGTGGTGAATCCAGGTACCAGCACATAGGTAGAAGCGGACAGGTTCTTGCCCAGTTCAGCACAGACAACACAGAGGCTGCGGGTGTGCAGGAGAAAAGAAGAGCGGTAATAGCAGTAGTCATAGGATCACCCACAGAGACTGCAGATGTCCGCAGATGAGCGGGAGACATGTAAGAACACGTAAGAACCACTACACCAGATAACAGGTAAGTGAGACTATCACTCGAGTATTAGCTGAAGGGGACTTTTTCAGAAAAAAAAAAAAACTATTGAAAAACGGCTCATACACGAGTATACATGGTATATCAATATGCAAACTATGGCCTTCTGGCCTCTAATGAATATTTTCTGACCACAGACCAGGGATGTGACTACCTTGCTTTCATACTGAATGCATTGGAAAGTATATTACTGAAGATGCTGTTATATATAAAAATTTAATAGCTTATCAGTTGATTTTCCTTTGGATCCACTCTAGATTTGTTCTAGTTTTTAATATTTTCTGCTTTCATTTTGATTGAGATTCTTTCTATCTTTAACGTTGTCATTGTTGCTAGTGTTTTCAAAATATTTTCTGCATGCAAAATCCAAGTTAAGTAAATCTATAGAGACAATAACTGGATTGATGATTGTTAGCAGATATGGCATGGAAAGTTGGGGGGAAATGGGGAACTAACAATGATGAATACAAGAATGATGAAAATGTTTTAACTTGATTATGATGATGATTGTCCAACTCATCTAAAAGGATTAAAGTAATAAATTGTATGATTTGTGATTATATACCGATAAAACTGGTTTTAAGAATTCAGTGCAGTGAAGATTAATTTCTGCTGATTTCCAATATGTCCATCATATGCTCACAAGAAAAGAAGAATACCAATTTTATGAGTTAAAAAGCAAATATAATAATAATTAATAAGTTGGATTTTTTGCTAGGCACTGTTCTTTCTATATATTTTTCATACTGTACAGAGACTGTAACAGATTACTTAAACTGAAAAAAATCATTTTTGAAAGACATTCTCACTTGAATATACAGGATATTAAGTGGATCCCCAGGATTCCAGATGTTGACTAAAACACATAAACCAGCTTCAACTGGACTGAAATAAAATTTGTATAATTCTCTGTCATTAGATTGACATGTTGTCCATAGTTATCGTTCTCCATGATAACATTAATAATATGTATATGCTTGTTAGGAAAAAGAAATATATTCTATGATTATCACTAGATAACTATAATAGTTACACAATGACACAACTACATAATATTCAAAGCATCATAGCTAGGACTAAGTTATATCTTTCTCTTTCCATCCTTACTTTATAGACTTCATAGACGCCCAACTCAGAGGTTAAATCTTTGTCATAAGTAAGCTCAAATACTATCCTTTGTCCACCCAAAAGGACAAATCAGGACTCAAAATGTGTATCTGTAATGTCTTATAAAGTTAGTGAGTTCTCTTGTGTTTTTTAACCCTATCTCAGTGTCTTAGGGGCTACAATTTCACCAGAATTCAACTGAGAGGTTAAAAACAAAGACAGGAAATGAGTGATTTGTTAAGCTTTGAATTTTATAACTTCCTTTTTTTGATAATTGACATGCATTGTTACAGCTTCATATATTGCTCCTACTACCAAAAGCTATAGCATCTGGGGTCTTAAAGGCTTGAAGGTAAATAAGCAGCCATCAAGCTCAGAGGCCACAAAGTTCACATGGAAGAAGCACTCCAGTGTATGTGACCATGAGGGGTTGAAGGGAACAGGTATCAGGCATCAAAGAACTAACATTTTTTATTATTGTAAATGAGGGGGAGTGCAGGTTGGCAACCCAAAGCCCAAATATAGGCAATGGATTTCTACTTACAGAAGGGTCACAGGGAGTTAAACTGCAGTGTAGCAATGATGAAGCATACAACTTTCCTCTAGTGTTTCATTGTTTTCTCCTTCCCACTATCATGATCCCAATTATACCTTACAAATCCAGCTAGACCAGAGAATGTGCACTGGTACAGATAGGAACCGGAAACATAGGGAATCCAGGAGAGATGATCCCTTTGAGACCAGTGTTGAGAGTGGCGATACTGGGAGGTTGGAGGGAAGGTGGGGTAAAAAGGGGAAACCTATTATAAAGATCTACATATAACCTCTTCTCTGGGGTATGGACAATAGGGAAGTGGGTGAAGGGAGACATCAGACAGCGTAATATATGGCAGTATAATAATAATGTTTAAATTATCAAGGGTTTATGAAATGGGGGTTGTCAGGGGGGAGGGGAAAATAAGAAGCTGGTGCCAATGGTTTAAATAGAAAGCAACTGTTAAGAGAATGATGAGGACAAGGGAAGTACAAATGGGCCTCACACACCATGGACTTATATATGAATCGTGTGTGACGAGAACTGTATTGGCCCCCATAAAAGGATTTATTTAAATTTAAATCATAACACTCATAACTGTTGAATTGCATGCTATATGGATTATGTGCCAATAAAATCTTTGTTAAAAAAAAGGATTTAAATTTGTTTTCTTTTAAAAAAGCAACATATGGTGCTGAGCCCCGGTGGCATAGTGGTTGAGTGTGGGACTGTGGCCCATTGGCTTGGCAATTCAAATTCAGCAGCAGCTCTCCAGGATCAAGGCTGGGTAGCTCCCACGACCAGCAGAGGCAGTGATCCCCCACCCCCAAAAAGCAACATATATTTTAAGAGAGTTCTTTAGAAAAACATTACAAGGTAAAATAATTGTATGGTGTGGCAGTCGTGTGCTTATGCTAATTTTATGATTGAAATGTAGGAGTGGAGTCTAGTCTGTTAATCTGGAGATAGCCATTGAGTCCCCAATGAGGCCTCCATGTGGGCATGACTTTCTCCTGAGACTCCTGGGAAATCTCACGATATTTCCCTCATGAAGATGAAAAGCTATCTCCCCAGTTGTTGGGAGTTAGTCTCAGAGACAATGAATCACGGACAAGAAAAGATGACAGTGTCTGAGGAGCCGGGGGAGAAATCACACAGCTCTGCCTCGATGGAGCCAGACCTCTGAAGCTGGCGAAGCCACATGGAGACCCCTGCCATCGCTGAGTTGCTTCTACCACCACTGGATGCTGTTGATGGACTCTGAGCACTGGGAGTGAGGAGCCATGGGGAAACCCCTGCCAAAGCCAGGATTCTTCATCCACTACCTATGACTTCATGAGTTGGAAGGAGACATTATAAACCGGTATCAGACATATGGGCTCATATCGGACTTATGACTTTGAACTGGACTGGGTTGGGATGCTTTCTCAGTGTTCCATTCCTTTTGTATATAAACCATTCCCTTATATCCATATGCGTGCCTATAAAATTGTTCCTCTAGTATACCTGGACTAATACATATGAATTCTTCTAGGAGACTAGGAAAACAAGATAAAATATTTACATGAATTCTGAAAATTTAAACTATAAATAGTGCTCCAGGTGAAAACTACATTAAATTTAAAGGATTGTGAATTCCTAAAAATGGCTAAGAACTTGAAACCAGCTTGCGAGTTTGTCCAACTATGGTGGCTTGTGGCTTGCTGTGTGGCTAGAAGCTATTTCACTTGTATTTCATATGCCAGCAAGGTTATCTCCTATGAACAGTTTTCAATAGAGCTTTCAGACTAAGAAGAGACAATGAAGGACTCAAATGCCCACATCAGAGGAATAAACCACAGAAAGCATTATACATAGTGTTGAAACATTTTCAAATACTATTGAAAGCCTAAAAAAGGAAGCAGGACATTATCAGAAATATTCTCAGCAGATGGGTCCCTCAGATCTAAGGGCACTGCAAATGGGACTGACAAAGAGTTGATATCTTGGAGGGAATTAGACAATGATGATGTCAGTCAGGTAAAGCTTGTGGGAGCAGAGTTTGTAGAATCTTCATTTGCTGAAGGGGCATGACTCAAGGTAAAGAGAAACAATGGCAAAACCGTCTTCTAAAGATTGGAACTTGAAATGTGAATTTGGAATTTGGGAAAATTGGAAGTGGTAAAAAATGAAATAGAATGCTTGCAGAAAAAAAGAGGAAAAAAAGGAATGCATGCAGAAAGATATCCTCGGAATTAGTGAGATGAAATGGACTCTATTAGCCATTTTAAATAAAAAAATATGAATCACAAAAGAAAAAAAAGACTTACTATGCTGGAAGCAACCAAATAAAAGGAGTAATATGGAATTTATTGTCAGAAAGGATCTTGCTAAATCCATCATGAAGTAAAATGCTGTGATTAGATTCTATCTTTCTGCTTCAAGGAAATCCGATCAATACAGTTATCTTTCAAATGTATGCACCAGCCACAAAAGCTAGTGATGAAGAAATTCAAGAATTTCTCTAACAACTTTAGTCAGAAACTCCTCAAACCTGCCATCAAGCTGTATCAGTAGGTATTGGTTATTGAAATGCAAAAGTTGGAAATAAAAAGGAACAGTAGTTGGAAAATATGGACTTGATAATAGAAATTAAGCTGGAGATTTTGCAAAACCAACAGATACTCTTTTTCATAGCAGATACTCTTTTTCAAAAACACAAAAGGCAACTATCCATATGGACTTCCTCATATGGTATATACAGAAATCAAATTGACTACATCTAGAGGAAGATATGATGAAGAAGCACACTATCAGAAGCTAAAACCAGACCAGGAACCCACTGTATAATAGACCAGTAATCACGTACATGTAAATTCAGGATAAAACAGAAGAAAATGAAAACAATTCCAGAGGACCCTAAATACAACCTAGGGGTTGTCTGACATAAATTTTCAGAATTCCTCAAGAAAAGATTTGACTCATTGAACACTAATGGAAGAAGACCTGATGAGTTGGGGAGGACATCAAGACCACCATTCATGAAGAAAGCAAAAGGTCATTAAAAAGAGAAAAGAATGAGAAGGATTTTAGAAAGCTCAGAAACTGCTCTCAGTCATGGAGAGGTTAAAGCAAATGGAAGAAGGGATGAAGTCTACTTGCTGAACAGAAATTTCTGAAGGCAGCACAAGAAGACAAAATCAAATGTGGTAAAGAATTGTCCAAAAGGAATTAAAAAAAAGAAAGAAAGAAAGAACATGATCAACATATCTGAAAATGAAAGAAATGAAGAAAATATTTCAATACTCAAATTACACTTTTGAAAGATTCTAAAGACAAAATATTGAATGATTTGAGAAGTATCAAGAAAAGATGAAAAGAACATACAGTCATTGTACAAAAACATACCACCATTTCAGGAGGTAGTATAAGTGAAAGAACCAATGGTGCTTAACGAAGGAGATCAAGCTGCACTGAACACATTAGCTGAAAACAGAGCCCCAGGAATTGGTGAAATACCCATGGAAATATTTCAGAAAGCTGAAGAAGTCCTGGAACAACTCAAGAATGCCAAGAAATTTGACAGTTACTTAGACAACTTATTGGAAAATATCCATATGTGTACCCATTCCAGAGAAAGGTGTCCCAACAGAAAATTCAAACTTTAGGACACATTTATTTTAAGATCTTCCAACAATGGTTGCTGCAGTACATTGACAGACAATTGTCAGAAGTTCAGGCCAGATTCAGAAGAAGATGTGAAACAAAGGATATCCTTAAAAATGTTAGATGGATCTTGGCTTAATGCACAGAATATCAGAAAGATGTTTGCTTGTGATTCATTGCCTAGACCAAGGCATGTGACTGTGTGGATCATAGTAAACTGTGGACAACATTGAGTAGAATAAGGATTGTGGAGTATTTCATTGTGCCCATGCAGAAATTGTACTTGAATACTGAGGCAGTTGTGTCGACAGAACAAGGGAATACTGCATGCTTTAAAATCAGAAAAGGTTGTAACCTCTTGCCATACCTGCTAAATGTATATGGAGAGCAAATCATCAGAGAAGGTGGATTATATTAAGAAGGGTGCACCATCCGAATTGGAGCAAGGTGTATAAATAACCTGTTATATGCAGAAGACTCAACCTTGTTTACTGAAAGTGAGAAAGAATTGAAGTACTTGCTGATAAAGACTAATGATTCTAGCCTTTAGTATGGATTAAAACTTCATGTTAGGAAGATCTAAATACTCACATCTAGACCATTAAGTAACATCATATACAAGAGTAGACAAAATTGAAGCTGTCAAGAGTTTTGCTTCACTTGGCTTCACAACCAATGTTCCTCAAACAGCAATTATGACAACAGAAGATGTATTGCATTTTGTAAATATGTGCACAAGGCTTCTCTTGAGTATTGAAGGGCAAGGATGACTTTGAGGACTAACGTGTGTTTCATGCCAGGTTATTCTCCATTACATCACACACATATGACAACTGGGCATTAAACAAGACCATAGAAGAGTAGATGCATTTGAATTGTGGTGCTGGAAAAGAATATTGAAAGGATCATGGACTGCTTAAAGAACAAACCTATCTATGTCTATATTGGAAGAAGTAAGGCTAGAGTGTTCCATAGAGGCTAGGATAGCCATACATCATCTTCATACTTTGGGCATATTCTCAAGTAATACAAATCCCTGGACAACATCATATTAATAAAGGAGGGGGTAAATAAATAAGAAGATGACCCTCAAGGAGATGGATTGTATCACTTGCCTCAGGTATAGGAATGATTGTCAAATGGGGCAGGACCCTGTAGTATTTTGTCCTTTTGAATAGAGTGTTGCTGTGGGTAGGGCCCCACTAAGGGGCACCTAAGAACAACAAAAAGCATATGCATCTAAGCTTTTCCAGATTTCTATCTAGATAACAAAGGACCACAGTGGCATAGTACATTGGGCTACTAACCTCAAGGTCGGCAGTTTGAAACCAGCAGAAACTCTGAAGTTAAAAAAGATGAGGCATTCTGCTGCCATCAAAACTTATAGCTTTGGACATCCTGCCTAGAATCACTGTGAGTCAGTGTTGGCTCAGTGGCAGCGAGATTTTTTTGAATCTAGTATATTCAGAGAATCATGCTACAATGCTGCTTCTTGATGCTATTATAAATTAAATTTATTAAAACTTATTTTCTAATTTTTACTACCAGCTATAAAATCAGAAAATATGTGTAGGTAGATCGATGACAGATAACTCAAGTGCAAATAATCCTTGGTGAAAAAATTATCTGTGGTTAAAACCCTCATGATTGATAATTTGAATTTTGGAACACTACTAAAATTAATTTATATGTTCCACTAGCCCTTCGGCATATTTCATCAGTGATTTTTCTATTCAAAAGTGAAGATAAACAAAATCCAGCAACTGCTATGGACTCAATTCTGAGTCATATTACGGTTTCCTCTGCCCGTTCTCCCCCTTTTACTTCATGCCTTCCCTTTTCTCTCTTTTCCCGCCTCTCTCTTCCCCTTTCTTTATTTTATCCTCGTATTATCATTAAAGGCTCTAATGGAGTATTAGTAAAAGGTATCATAGTGTGATCTCTCTCTCTTCCTGATCTGAGGTGGAGGTGATCGATTTTTCACCACTAGTATGTAAAGACACAAGGCTTTTTGAAGATTTATTTAACAAGGTTTTTTACAATGTTCCCTTTAGTACATCCTTTGCTGAGAGATTTTAATTGCAATTATGTCTTATCTTAGCAAATATTTTCTTGAAAAAGATCTTTTACTATATTAATGTAGCATGGTTTTTAGTATTCTTAATGGCTGCCAAAGCTCATGGCATCTGTTGTGCACACTTATACCATCTATTAAATACTAATCTAGATAATTTTCTAAAGGTTTCCTGTTAATGTTATTAAAATCTCAGATCAATTTTACAGGTTCTCTTGACCTAATCAAATGAGAGTCTAGACATAGTTGGACTGGAGCATCCAGAGGAAAAAAGTCACAGGAAATGAAGGATGCGAAGAAAATTCTCATTTTTATTTATATATCGAGATTTACTTAGCTTTATTGTAGTTGTTTTTAACCTAATTAACCATAGTTAAAGTAGCAGTTCTAAAATACTTCTTTGAAAGTTTCTGTATCTCCTGTTATTTGGGGATGAGGTTCTCTTATTTGCTTTCCTATGAATATGGGTTGATGGTGTAACAGAGAAGCAAGAGAAAGGTCTGTGGGGCCAGGTCCAATCCCAACTAGTGGACACACATTCCCTGCCCACCCCCACTCAATCCATGCAGAATCATTCGCTTCAGAGAACAGCTATGAAACTACAACTCAGGGAGAGGAATATGTCTGATCAGAGCACACAGGAGCAAATAAAGTGAGAGGAAGACAGCATGGAACACATCCTGGCCCACCAAGCCCTGAGGATGATATTCCTACTCAGAGAAGCCAATACACAGAGAGGACGCTGTGACTGGTCCCACTAGGAGACAATAGCAGTAAGGGGGACAACTCTGGCGTCGCAGGACAGGAATTGTGCCTGATCTGACTCTACTACAACCAGGTGAAACACTAAGAGTTGGCAACCAAACAGCAAGAAGAACAGAACAATGAAGTTCCCCAGGAATAACAAAAATGGACTTTGGGGACAGGGGGTGACACCCCATCTGTATTGACCAGAAAACACCCCATAAAGTCAACGAACAGATCTTGAAATATTTATAGGCTTTTCTTTGTTGTTATTGTTGCTTTGCCTTGCTGTCTTGTTTTTGTTCATATTATTATCTCTACATGTCTCTCTAGATAACGTAGGTGGGATAAACAATCTGGAGGAGAAAACAAGAGGATTGATGGTTCTGGACTGGGGGCATGGGAGAGGGGCCAGCGGGGGAAAGGAAGTGGTGTTAACAAACCCAGGGACAAGAGAACAACGTGATCTAAAATCAATGGTGAGGAGGGTGGAGGAAGGTGGAGGAGACCTAGTTGTACTTAACTAAGGACTATGTAACCAAGAGGAACTACTGAAGCCCAAATGAAGACTGAATATGATAGTGGGAAAAGAGGAGAGTAAATGGAAATAGCGGAAAGAACTAGGAAGCAAAGGGCATTTATAAAGGTCTAAATACAGACATGTACATATGTAAATATATTTATATATGATGATGGGAAAATAGATCTATGTATGAATATCTATAGGTTTAATATTACGGTAGCAGATGAACATTGGCCTCTACTCAAGTTCTCCCCCAATGCTAGAACACTTTGTTCTTTTAGCCTGGCATTTCATATTGCTCACCTTCCCTACACAATAGCTGAAGACAAAGTGGGTGCATAAGCAAATGTGGTGAAGAAAGCTGATGGTGCCTGGCTATCAAAAGATATTACAGCTGGAGTCTCAAAAACTTGAAGACAAGCAAGTGACCATCTAGTTGAGAAACAGCAAAACCCACATGGAAGAAGCACACCAACCTCTGTGATCATTAGGTGTTAATGTGATCAAATTTCAGGTATCAAAAACCCAGAAAAAAAAAGTCATTGTGAATGATGGTAAGGACAGAGTGGGAACCCAAAGCTCATCTGTAGCATTCCTCTACAAAAGGGTCTCAGGGAGGAGATGAGTCAACCAGGCTGCAGTATAACACCAACTTCCTTCTACTTCTTTCATGCTTCCTTACCCCACTATCATGACCCATTTCTACCTTACGAATCTGGCTAGATCAGTATGTACACTGGTACAGTTGAGAGCTGGAAACACAGGGAATCTAGGACAGATAAACCCCTTGGAACTAATATTGAGAGTACCCATACCAGGAGGTTAAGGAGAAGGTGGGGGGACATAGGAGGAACCGATCACAATGATCTACATATAACCCGCTCCCATGGTGATGGATAACAGAAAAGTGGGTGTCGGGAGACATCTGACAGTGTAAGACATGAAAAAGTAATAATCTATAATTATCAAGGGTTTGTGAGGGAGGGAATGTGAGGGATGAAGGGGAAATGAGAAATTAATACCAAGGGTTCAAGTAGAAAGGAACTATTTTCAAAATGGTGATGGAAACACATGTACAGATATGCTTGATACAATGGAGTGCCCCCGATAAAATGATATTTTTTTGAAGAATAGAAAATGTGCTACTGTTGATTTTTTTTAAATGTAGTCCACATGAATGTTAGGTTGTAGGAATTCTGGACTGTGTTGAAAGCCTCTCAAAAGTATTGACAATACACTAGGTTACAACTTATTAGTTTCAAATAAATTATTCTTTAACTTTGGATGGATGGTAATTAAATTCTTACTTTAGACTACTGGAAGTCAGGTTCATGATAGTTGCCTCAGGAAAGGTGCGGCGGGTCAAGATAATGTATAGAATTTGGAAGTTCTTCACAGGATCCTACCTTTCTAAGAATCTCTCTTCATCTCAGACCTGTAAGGTACTAGCTACCGTGTTCCATGCTGGAAGTCTTGATGCCCATAGAATAAAACAGAAAATGTGAGAGTCACAGTAGCAATGCATATATGCAAGCGTTTCATTGGCCTTTCTGTATTTTTTAGTGTTTAACCTGAATCTTCTGCTTTGATTAATAAACATCATACATGCGGCTATAATTTTTGTATGTCCAAAAGGTTCAATTTATTTATAGTTTTTTTGCTTTCAGTCAACAAAGGAAGATTGCTTGGCTGCTTAACAAGGAACATATTGTGCTGCAAGAGCCTTTGCCTTTCTCTATCCCATTTAGAGCTCCGTGATTAGAATAATTTGCATGTGGATGTCTGACTGCATGTGTGCACGAGTATTTTATGTGATACTTTAAAGAAAATATTTGATCTATTGCTCCAAGTTCTTAAATTCCGCTCTAAATCACAATCTATAGATGAAACTTCTAATTGCGGTGGGGGAGCAACAAATTAAATTACATCATTTTATATTGTTCTGAGGAATAGTTCCTATAAAAATGCATCGAAACAAAAAGATCCCAAATCGGAAGCATTGTAATCAGAGCAGAACATTAGATGGTAAGGATTATAGAAATTACCTTGTTTCATAAAGCTCTCGAATGGTCCTGGGACATGAAACAGATTTGCTTTAGCAGAGATCAGAAGCTGGCCAGGAGACATAAATTGCTAAGAGATTGTATAAAAGCACATTGGAGCTGGGCCAGCTATTACCCTCTGAATTAAAAGAGTAATTCTAAAATCAGGACACTGCTTTATTTTTTTAAGCAATAGCTAACATAGGGATTTCAATTGGGGACAAATATATTTTGATTAATTTTGCCCTTTTCAGTGGGAACCTGGCAGCTTTGTCCTTCACCAGCTGGAGTTTATGTAAGGCCTTATGGAGCAAGTCAGCCAACAGGGAGTTACAATAATCTAATCTTCACGGGCTGAATACTGCCTTGCATGAGCAGTTTGCTTAAGTTAAATGTCTTTCAGTTCCCCACTAGGAGGCTGGGGACACAAAGTTATTGTCTTGGTTTCGTTCCTGTGGCCATACTTTCCTGAAGAAGTCTAGATCTTTGCTTCCTTTTATGTCTTTGACAATTACTTCTCAAATGTTGTTTGGAAGGAGAAAAGCAAGAGAAACTGCTTAGTTAATAATACTCGACTAATTGTCCAACATATAGCTGAGACCTTTTAAATTCAGGAGCGAGTTAAGATTAAGAGTTTTCCAAGGAGTTTGATTTATACTGATTGACATTATTTTCAATAAGCCTGTGGATAAATACCACTGTGTAGTCTACTTCATGTGGGTTTCAAAATTTACCTTTATCGTTCTAATTTTTAAATAGTTCACTGCTTAAAAATGGGTAAGAAAAAAATTCTTATTTATGATGTTCAGTGTTGATGTTTCTCAGACTCACACACACACATGTAGTTTTATTTTTGGTCTGGTAAATGATGTACTGTGATGTCTACCTTCACTCTATCCTGGAGTCTCTGTGACACAATCTCTGATATCCACGGCCTCTGGCAGGCAGAGAACTGGGAGGTGCTTTTCTTTTGAGGATGCTGGGATGGCTCTCTGTATCTGGATCTCTTTTTTTTTTAATTAATATATGTTAAGCTTTATTTAATTTTTTAAAGATTATGTTAGTGAGGGCTCTTACAAGTTCTTATAACAATCCATAAATCAATTGTATCAAGCATATTTGTACGTATGTTGCCATCTTCATTTCCTAAATGTCTACTTTCTCTTTGAGCTTTGGTATCAGCTCCAAACTCCCTTCCCACCTCGACCCATTGATAGATTATAAATTATTATTATTTTGGTCCCCCTTTCCTCCCCTTTTCTTCTCTCATACCCCTACCTCCTAGTATCACTATTCTGATTTCTGTTCCTGAGGGGTTTATCTGACATGGATTCTGTGTGCATTGAGCTCTTACCTGTACCAGTGTACATGCTACATGCTCCAGGTCTAGTCAGAACTGAAAGGCAGGACTGGGGTCATGAGAATGGGGGCTGAGGAAGCTTCAAGGAACCAGAGGAAGACAGTGTTTCTCATAGGTCCTATGCTGCACCCTGGCTAACTCAGCCCCCTTGTGACCCTTTTTGATCCTTAGTTATTCTAGTCATAACAAAGCAAACCTGAACCTATTCCTGTGGACCTATCTCCCACTACAATCACCCTGTAGGACAGAGTAGAACTGCTGCTTAGGGTTTCAGGCTCTGTTCAGCCTTTACTGGAGCAGATAGCTTTCTTTTCTCCCATGGAGCAACTGGTGAGTTTGAATCACCAACCTCGCAGTAAGTACCCCAACTATGCCCCCAGCAACCGATCTTCAAGTCATAGTTGCCTAAGAATGTATTGCATGCATATGCCTAGAACAGTTATCTATTTTTATATGTCACCTAAAATATTTTCTAAACCTGAAGGCTGTATATACAACTAGTTCTGAGACAAATGGTCCAGATGGTCCATGGTTCATAGTGAACTTGGTTTTTAACTTGTCTACAAAGTGGGTCACATAAGATGAAGCCTAACCTGTTTAATTTTTAAAGAAGTATTTTTCACATACTTCATACTACTTAGTCTCCTAAAACTTGCTGGTGTTGGTGATTGCTGTCAATTTGATTCCCACTCCTGATAATCACAAGTGTGTGAGGTACAACTGCTCCATGAGGCTGGCAAGGCCTCAGAGGGTGGTCAGTCCTCAAGGACAGGGGTTCTCTGGCTGGATTCCAACTGCCTAACATTCAGTCATTTGTGGAGAGCTTAGCCATTTGTGCTTCTCAGGCACTAGAATCCATTAGAAAGGCATTACTGTCCTTGGGTTATACCCAATACCAACAGATATTTTTAAGAGCAAAGTATTCACTGTTTAAGAACAAAAACAATGATTTCATATTTTACTGGATTTGCTACAAATTAGAATTTTCTATCATTCAAAATCATCCCTCAAAAAGAAGGGAAACTATTTTGACATAGTTATCTAAGAAATGTTTGTTCTTATGTCTTTATATGACACAGAAAATGACAAAAATTTCCCCATTTTTCATTGATACTTTGAATTAATTATAGACCACAATTACACCTCAGCAGGGGTTAATTTGAGTCCCATACTTACACAATTCAGAGCTACTTAGAGACATCAAACTTGCCCTAACTATGATGGATAAGTTGTGTATTTGTTTAACACATGTAAGTGACATGCAATTTTAAGGAAGGGAAAATTAGCAAAAGTTCTACAGATTAACAGTAGTTTATAAGTCTCCTAAAGACAGTTTATTATGCACATGTTGTTTTCAGATGTTTTTATATGTCTTAAACATGCTTAGTAACTAGCTAATATTTCAGTAATCATAGGACAAGATAAGCAATGCAAAACTGTTAAACTGCTCACTAGCCTTGTCTTCTCTTGTTTTTGTAGTATTATTTCTTGAGCTCCATTTATTACAGGCAGAATAACTTCAAACTGGTAAAATCTTGCACTTTCATAACTGTTGACAAGATATTACCAATATACATCAATTGTCACTTACGTTACCTTAGAACTGTTCTTGTACGTGGAAATATATAGGTCTACATGCAGGAGTGAATTACTTAAATTCAGATAGAAGTCTCTACAGTCAACACAAAATGTGGTTGCAGCTGAGCCCAGGTAGCGTAGTGATTGAGTGTGGGACTGCGGCCCATTGACTTGGCGGTTCAAATCCAGCAGCACCTGTCTGGGAGCAAGGCTGGGTCGATCCCACCACCCATGAGAGGGCAGTGATGTCCCCTGCCAAAAATAATGTTGTTGCCTAAGTCATCTTGACTAATGTTTGAGCTTTAATAGAAGGACTATATAATGGTGCCTATGTCTCCCTATTTTATAGCCATGCTTATATTTAAAAATATCTGGACCTATCTCTGACTATGAGTGTGTGGGTGTGTACATATATCGATGATGTAGTGGTCAGATTTGGGCTGTGATTGGGAAGATCATTAGTTCAAAACCATGAGCTGCCCCGTAATAGAAAACTAGGTTTTCTACTCCCTTCAGCAATTCCAGTCTCAGAAATGTAAAGCTAAAGTGCTACTCTGTCCTAGCGCGTCTCTATGAGTCAGTATTGGCTTGATGGGAGTGAGTTTCGTATACCAATACGTGAGGAGCCGGTGGGGGGGTGGGCTATTCAGTTAGTGTTGGGGTATGAACTGCAAAACCAGTGTTTCAGATACACCAGTCAATCCTCAGGAAGAACATGAGTGCCTCTGCTCTCTATGTAGGTAGACAGCTCTAAAAGCGCTATGTAAGATTACAACCATTTGAAATCACGTCAGTAGCTGTGGGTTTGAGTGGTTTTCCTTGTTTGCATACTATGATCCCTATGCTTATATTATATCTATATTATTTAAAACTGCATTTATCCATCCTTCCCACAAGGCAAATCAGTTACACTCCCTTATCTTTATGTGGTGGAGCATAACTTTCTTTCTTACTCTGGAACTATGGCTTATTTTTTGAGTCTGCTTTTCTCTAGATATCAGTCTCTTTTGGTTCAATAAATTCTGTCATTAAACCGCCCATTCTACTTCTTGTTTTCCCTCTTCTTTAATGCACCTAAAGTTGGAGTGGGCATATTATTACTTTAGTACCCTCTAAGTAAATCTGCTTTTCTGCATCTACATAATCAGCTCCCACAAACGTTCTTCAGGCTGGTCTGATGGTATTACGTTTCTTCTTAAAAACCATTAGAGACCTCTCATGGCCTCAGGGGTGTTGAGACATGGTCTTACTAGATGCTAACGCTCTGGCCTCAGTCCAGCTCTTAACCTTTAAGTGTAGCCAGCATTTATTTAATGAGTATGTACTTTTCATGATTTGTAACTACATTTATGCAATTACCTCTACATGAGGCCCTAGTTCAAATTACCAGACTCTGTGACGCCTTTATTAGTCCCAAAGTAGAATTTAGCATTCCTTCTTCTCTTTTCTGATAATACTGTGCTCAAAGCTTATTTATAATATTCATTCTGTTGTAATATTCTTCCTAGTTTTCTCATTTGGATCTATTCATCCTTAAAACATTGTTGCTATTTTCTTCAGATCATGGATATTACTATGAAATTATCAACTTTCCACTTTTTAGCACAGGCTATCTATACTGTATATTATGTTATCACTAAGGCCTTGCTGGCTTATCAAAATGAAACTATGCATTTTATACCTAAAATGTATTCTTCCTGTCTCATTATTCTTATAAAAGGTTTGGAATAAGAAAATAGGCCTTGTAAGAATTCACACATTTTAGAGCCTTTGTCTCATTTGAAAGATAAGACAAAACAAATCATTAGCCAGGAGCAAGAGAGAGACATTGGCTGAGAGAGTCATCAGAGCAGTGTAAGCATATTGAGTAGTCAATGCATAGAAGGAAAGATGAACACGTACATGAGAACTTGTAGCCGGCTTTCTTAAGGTAAATATTCTAAGTTTCTCATGGAAACCAAGATGAGGACTTCCCAGGAATCAGGAAATTAAAAAAAAAAGTCGGGCTGAGCTAGAATCAGATGTGAACTCCTCGGTAAATTAAGACCAGGAGTAAAGAGTAGGTTTTCTTTGGATTACAGATGGCTGCTACCACAATAAAATGTGGAATTGAGAGAAGAGCTGATGTGATTAGTGGTATTATTAACAAAAGATTATTTAAAAGAATTATACATTATTTTAATCTTGGATAAATTTGATGCCTTTTTTATTGATAATGAACTAGATATATCACTAAGGTTTACCCAAATGAATAGAAAGAGATATTTTTTTGAATAGCATCTTGACCTTTAAGAGTTTTTATATTAAAAGGTTCAGGGTACTTCCTGTGTGAGGAATATTTGAAAGATCTCAAAACTTTCATTTACTTTTCCTTTGAGAACTAGAGGAAATTGTTTATTTGATAGATATTACTGATTGGAATGTGACTGGACAAAGAAGAAGGAGGACAATGAAGAAGAATTGATGCATTTGAATTATGGTATGAGTAAAAATTTTTTAATATATTAAGGATCACTCAAAGAACACACAAAACTGTTTAGGGAAGAAATACAATTAGAATGCTGCTTGGATGTGAAGGTGCTGTCTCAGGGACTTTGTCTCAGGCACTGTGGACATGTCACCAGGAGGTCTAACTCCTTAGAAAAGGACATCAGACTTGGTAACTCAGAGGCCCAGTTACAAAGAAGAAGGCCCTCCATGAGATTGGCCATCATAGTGAATGAGGCATTGAGGTCCAAGCATACTTGTTGCTTGAGGCATTGAGGCATTGAGCTCCAAGCAGAGCAAGTCACTGTTGCCTTCAGTTGCACAGAGATTTGCTCTGAGTTGGAATCAGTTAACAGGGACACAACAATTATTGATCCAGAAGAGATCAATGGCCTCCTCCACTTTCTAAATCCAAATCACAGAGCCTAGTAGAAAGCCCCTCAGCAATTTATAAATAAACTAGAGACATCATTCTCTTTATGCTCATTCTAACAGTCCAATAGATACGAGGCAACAATGCACAATGGCTACAGGGTGTATTTGGATGCTTCTCCTTAGAAAGGAATTAGAAGAAGTGTAGGTTAGAAATATTATTCTTGTATATATCCAGGTTGATTTTCTTTTCCATATTTGCCATGCAAATCATAAAACTATTTTTGGGGGGGCCATCACTGCCTCTGGTGGTCATGGGTGCTACCCAGTGCCGCTACTGAGAGCTGCTGCTGGACTTGAACTGCCAAACCTGCAAGCAGCAGTCCTGCATTTAACCACTTATGCCACCGGGGCTCAGTCCAATCATAAAACTATTTTTAGGGCTGAGCCCCGGGGGCGTAGTGGTTGTGCGCGGGACTGTGGCCCACTGGGATGGAGGTTCGATTCCAGCTCCCAGGAGCAAAGGCTGGGCCTCCTACTCCCACCACCTGAGGGCAGTGATGCCTAAAAAAAAAATTAAAAAAAACTATTTTTATTACTGGTCCTTACATCATATTAACACCACAAATCCACTCACTGAGTCCAACTCATCATCTATTTATAGAACAAACTAGATCTGCACCGTTTGTGTTTTTGAGGTAGAAGCAGAGAGGCTTATCATTCTCCTATATATTTCCTCCTGGGTTCAAGCTGCTTGATTTTTAATTGGTAGCCCTATGCGTGAACCACAAGGCTACCAGGGTTCCTTAAATCATACATGCTCTGAATGATTTTTGCTTAAATATTGCAAAACAAGATGAACAAACTAGAAAACCTACATCTACGTGATATTGACCCAAGCTTCTGATAATGACCACGTTTCTGATAGTAAACTAGCTAGGGGAATCTGTTATATTTAGAAAATTTTTTTCTAGTGATAGAAGTGAAAGCTGTTCCTCCCAGGTGAAGGATTTATTTATTTATTTATTTATAAGCATGAGATTATTGAAAGATTAATATAGTTGTGTGTGTGTGTGTGTGTGTGTGTGTGTGGCATCACTGCCCTGGTGGGAGTAGGAAGCCCAGCTTTGCTCCTGGAGAGGTGATGATTGATTTTTAATCATCACACATTGAATGCCAGGAACCAGGTTTTGCTTCTGACTCTCTCCCTGGCAGCACAAATGAGAAAGGAATCAGTTTGACGTGGAAGGCGAGGCCCTTCATTTCATAAAAGACAAACCTCAGTAATGACATAGCTTCATTAAAAAAAAATAGTAACTTTTGTCCAGGTGCAACTATTTTTGTTATAATGTGAGAATTGTAAGAAGTTCCTTAAAGCTTGGTTAACCAGATAAACAACATCAGTATTCCTTGAAGACTTATTAGAAATTTAATTCTATAATTCTCTAACTGGTTCTGATTCAGTAGATCCAGAGAGGGTTCAAGCTTCTTTTTTTTTTTTAGAAAATCCTTTTAAATGATTTCTCGTTTTAAATTATCTTCGACCCTTAGTTTGTGAAGTCACCTTCACCTTGGATTTTCATTTGTCCTTGGAAATTAAAATGTGAGGTGTTAAAATGGATGGAATGGGATGCGTTTGCAATTCTATTTCTAACAAACATGATTATTGTATCTTTGTAATGGCATGTAGATTCCATCATGTTGACTGAGTTGTGCTTGAAAATTGACTTTAATTTGAAGTGGTAAATACATTTGAGGTGGCCTCCCAAAATTAACCCTGTTAACAACCACTCATTGCTGAAGTGTATAATCCAATCAGTGTCATCCCTTACCTTCTCCACTAGACCCATCAGGAAAATGAGGGTCTTTTGGTGGGAGTAAAAAGGACTAATTATGGCAGACTCAGATTAAGTGAGTTTTAATCAGAATCTAAAATTCTGCATATGTCGCAATATCTCATGTTATACTAATTGTTAAACTATCCAATCAAACCAAAAGAACAGGCAGAATAAGAGTTGTTGGAGAGTATAGTGGGGGGGGGTGATAAAAGGGAGCTGATGTCAAAGTGTTCTAGAAGGAGAAGGATGTTTTGAAAATGATTGTGTTAGCAATACTACAGTACTTATTGGTGTGACTGAATTTTGGGATGATATAATATCTGTATTGACTCCCAATAAGATGGTTTTGACAAAATAGACTCTCGAACTCACTGTCCTTGAGTCTATGTGGATTCAGTGTGGCCCTAGGTTAGAAGAAGGGTAGCACTGCCCCTGTGAGTTCCACAGCCTGTAACTCTTTGTGGGATTAGAAAGTCCAGCCTTTCTCCCAGGAGCTTCTGGTGGTGCTAACTGCTAATCTGACAGTCAGCAGCCCCACGTGTCACCCCTGCATCACCTGGGCTGCTTGAAAACCGCAAGCAATATTGAATAATGAGGTAAGAGCACAGGGTAAGTTGATAAGAAAGTCAGTGCCTGTGTTTTCTCTGGTGTTTCTGTGTTGAAATCTCTAGGATAGGGTATCCTACGGTCTAGATAGAGAGTAACTCTTCTGATTTTGTGCAATTACAAGTAGTGCTCTCCCATTAACTGTCACAAGTGATAAAGCATCCATTTAGCCCCCTGTATGTATCTATTTGCTAATTCAAAGGGAAGTCTTTGTGTTGTAGTGTGCGTGCATGTACGTATGGGTTTTGGTTTAGGTGCAAGAGATTTTATGGGCAAAATAACTGAGTGAGATAACTTCCTCTTCTCCACAGACACTGTAACCAAAATCAAATTATCAATAATTCCAATTTATACCAGCCCTATAAAGCATTTTTGAAAATATCAATCTTTACAGGAGTAAAAGCCTAATTTTACTCTCATGGGTTTGAACTGTTAACTTTGCAGTTAGTACAATTATTCACTACCCCTTTCTTCATCTCACCTCTCTAAAAAAGAGTTTAAATTATGTATAATAAAACTGCCTTTCGAAGAGCTATGGTTTTTGCTAGATATACTAGGGTCAACTTAATGTGGTTATTATCTCTAATTGAATCAGGAAAGAAACAAATGTCTCATAGCATTCAGTCCATGAATGGTCAAGTGCTTATTGGAAGGGAGGGGTCAAATTAGTGCTTCAGGAATCTCCTGAACTGAAGGCAACTGTGTTTATAGCACAGATCTGGAGCAAAATAGAGAAAGAAAAGTAGCTTTGGTGACTATTTTTGGATGGTGGCATAGGCATGATCTGAACTGGCCTGCTTTGGGAAAACAGATGCATTTGGGAAAAGCAGACATGCTGCCTTTGCCGAAAATGCATTTCCTATATTTTTTCTTGGAATAGGCATTTGGAAGAGGTGTTGCGATTTCTATGATTAGCTATATCTTTCAGAAAATCTATAAAGAGAAAGCCTTTAGATAGAAATGCAGCATAACCTAAGGAGACTTAGATTATATAATAGTCATTTGTTGTGTATTTGAATGAGCCATGATTTGGTGAACTTGTCCAAGATTGTACATGAATGAATGAGGAGAAAGAAAAATTCCATGGAAAGAGCCACTATGTTTTCATTTTAATCCTCTTTTGCTATGAAAAATTTGTAGGTTGATAGATGATAGATAGAAAGATAGATAGATAGATAGATAGATGATAGATAGATGATGATGATTATAGATAGATAGATAGATAGATAGATAGATAGATAGATAGATAGAGAGAGGTGCAGTCCCTGGATAGATGGGTGGGGTTCAATTCTTATTATTGTTGTGTTAGTTCTGACACAAATCTCTTTGTTTTTCATCTTTCATAGCCTAATGCATGGCAGTATTTTGAATAGTAAATCACACCATTTGAAAAGTCCAGGTGAATATTTGAAAATTCTATCAGGAAATTACATGCTGATACATGGCAGATAATACATGCCAGGGGGCTTTAATAAGATCATAGGAAAAGTACAGTATCTTTTCACTGCATTTTCTATGAACTTTTGCAATTTTCCTCATTTAATATAAAATAGGCATATAAAGAAGTTTATCAGTTTACATGATGGGAAAAACAATAACGTTAAAATTATAAGATTTCTGACACATGATCCTTTGTTTTATAGTGTCTACACAACCAAACGCAAGCTCAGACTACAATGTGGTTCAAACACATCCTTCTAGTCTTCCAACTTAGCAATAACTCACATGCTACATACAGTAAAGACAGACTTCTTAGAGTCAGAGTTTTTTTTTGGATCACTCCATTCTCACATTTCAGTCTTCATATGTACACCAAACAACAGTTATTGATCAACGAAGCAGTGATGCAATGGAGAGGACATATCTGCTTCAGGATGCATAATGCAGAAAAGATCATACAATAGGCTATGCTAGTGGGGATGTTTCGAAAAATGACACAAGTTATACTTTCATTATACTTTCAACTTTAACATTTATTCAAGTTAAAGCGAAATAAAAATACAAGACACAGTATTAAACATCTGCTAGCTTTTTTATTTGTTCTTGAAATCATGTTTATACCAGATAATTAATGTAATAGAACACATATTGCTGAGATTTTATTGAAAAACCAATACTAATGTAGTACTATGAGAGAGAAACATGGTTTTGAAAATTTACTTAAAAAAAAAACAAAGAACCCTTGAAGAAGAGAAAGAATGTTTCTATGGAAAGGATCTATCGTTATCATGCAGAAGAAGAAAGGTCAGTACATATGATTGGAACTATTCATGATGCCTCTATGAAATCCATGCATAACCTAATAAAGCCCATGTGCATAGTGGATTATAACAAATATATGAAAGGAGGCTGCCCTCTGGAGATGGAATGGGTTATGTATGCATTGGGTTATTAGCCTCAAGGTCAGTGATTTGAAATCGCTGCTTGGTGGGAGAAAGAGTAAACTTCTTATTCCCAGAAAAAGTTACAGTCTCAGAAACTTATAGTGGCAGTTCTGTTCTGTTCTGTCAATTGGAATCAAATCAATGTCAGTGAGTTTGATTATGTGAAAGAGTCAATCAAGAACACCAGTATAGTAGCATCTTACAAAAAAAGGAATAAAAAGTAGCCTTGAGAAAGTTTTGATAAATTGATAAGTTTTTTATAAATTGGGCCTTATTCAATGCAGCTATAATTTACAAACACAAAGATTAGCATTTTTTATTAGAAATAGCTTTTATTAGAAATATAATTGGTAACTGATACTTTAACTGATTGCAGTACAAAACTTCACAATTCTTCAGATATCTCCAGAAGAACTCTGTTTAAGATTTGACATTTAGGCTTGCAGAACACTAAAAGATCATATGTATTTTAATTACCTAAGGGAGAAAAACAATAACACTATATGTGTGTAAAGTAAGTTCTTTTTTTTTTTTGGGGGGGGGCCATAACTGCTCTCTGGTGGTGGGAGTAGGAGGCCCAGCCCAACTGCTGGAATTGAACCTCTTTCCCAGTGGGCCGCAGTCCCACGCACCACCACTACGCCACCGGGACTCAGCCCTAAAATAAGTTCTTTTAAAGAAAAGGAAAGCAAAACTAAGTATGTCTTCGAAACTTGTTGTGTACCATTGCAGGTAGGTAAATGCAACACCGTGGCCTAATACCTATAGAGTATACCATACTAATATACACACACACAAAAACATGTATGGTGTCAACACATGATATTTATATAAAGTATATTGAAGTTGATTTTAGCTATTTTCATTTTATATTCAATTAAGCTGACTGCATGGGGTAGTGTTGGCTTGAAAGAGTCAGCAAAGTATTAGTAAAATTTTGAATGCCATTTCATTTATATTAAAATTAGATACTAATACAGTTCTTAAATAAGTTCTTAAAAATTAATGAAAATGCATATAATAAGCAATGTCATTGCAATTATTTACTTGCTAAGAATCTTTTGTATCTTCCTATTGTACCTCATTCAATGCTTGGTGGGTAGCTAAGCCTTCCTTGCAGGCTCTTTTTGAGTCGGACAAAGAAACCAGGGGGTTTAGTTGGGACTGGACCCACAAGATCAGCAGTTTGAAACCACCAGCAGCTCTGAGGGAGGAAAGCTGGGCCTCCTCTGAGGAACAGGTACCTCTCAGAAGCCCACCGCGGAGCGCTGTGAGTTGGAATCGATCCTACGGCCGTGAGAAGCCGTGGAATCTCTGCAATGGCAGTGAGCTTGCACTTTACAGCATCAGTATCTTCCATGAGAGATTTGGGTTTTACATCGACTCGCAGCTCCATCAGAAAAGACCTAGCTGAGGTCTAGGGCGGTTTTCACGTCGTCGCAGAGATTCATTATGAGTCCAGATCGAAAGAGCCCCGGTGGTGTAAAAGATTACGCATTGTTGGCTAACCTAAAATCACAAGATCAGCAATTCCAACCAATCAGCCGCTTGATGGAGATAAATGATGTTTTCTGCTTCAATAAAATTTAATACCCTCAAAGGGGCATTTCTTTTTGATATCATAGGGTCAGTATTTGTCAACCACCACTTGTCATTCAGGTTGCAATACTGTCGTCACCTGTGTGTTGCTGGGATACTGACAGCTACATCACGGGTCTTCCAAACAGCATCGTCGTCACTTAGCAGAGTGACTCAGCAGAGCTTCCAGACTAAACACAGATCACGAAGGACAGATACACTCCCCATTTCAGAGAAATGAGACACGGAAAAGCTTACAGACTGGATCGATACATTAGAGATACTGAAAGCCTTATGATTTGAAGCAGAACCCAGTCAGCGATTAAAATAGAAAATGAGCTTCTCAGGTTGGGAACCACTCAAAGTATGACTAAGGGAGACTTGAGTCCTTCCTTCTCAGAGTTGAGTCCAGCATAAGAGATGGAGTGAAAGCTTCTGTAGGGGACCTTGAGGACCTTCACTTGCTGATGGCCCAGGACTTAAAACCCAAAGAAACAGCTGAAAACAAATAATAATTGGAACTTGAAATGTATTAATTATGATTCCAAGAAAAGTTTAAATCATCAAAAATGAAATGAATCACATAAGGATTATATTCTGGGCATTAATGAGCTGAAACAGGATGTTATTAACCATCTTGAATCAGAAAATCATAATTTTGTAGTCTAAGAATGATACAATCAAGAGGAATGGAGTTGCATTTATTGTTAAAAAGGACATTTCAAGATATATTTTAAGTACAATGTCATTAGTAATAGGATTATATCTATCGAGAAAGAGATTGAGTAAATACAACTATTATTCAAACATATGCATCAACTACTAAACTGGTGATTTCAGTAAGAAATTGATCAAACATGCAGTAAAGATGCATCGGTAATTACTGGTGATAAAATGTAAAAATTGGAAACAAAAAGGAAGGGCCAGTAGTTGGAACATATGATCTTAGCAAATTACATGAAACTAGAGATCCTAAATAGAATTTTGAAAAACTTGTGACCTATTGATTGAAATACCTTTTTTCAAAGACACAGAAAATTCCGGTTGAAGCTGAAGAAATAAGAAAAGCAAACAAATAACATCCTCTCCCCTCCAAATCCCTAAGAACCTAAACATGAATTTGAGTTTTCCCTGGTGAATTTCAATAGCATCTCAAGAACAGATTTATTGCATTAGTGACATCAATGTGATGTGGGAGGACATCAAGAAAATCATTTATGAAGAAAACAAAAAAAGCCATTTAAAAGGGGAGGAAAAAAGAATATCAAATTGAATGTTAGAAAGGACTCTGAAATGTGTTCTTAATCATAGAGTAGCTAAGGTATATGGAAGAAATGATGAAATTTAAGAGCTGAATAGAAAGCTTCAAAGGACAACTCAAGAAGACACAGTAAAATGCTATAATGAAATGTGCAAAGGCCTGGTTAGAAAAAAAAAAAAAGAACATGCTCAGCATATTTTAGAGGGAAAGAAATCAACAAAAAGCAATTCAAGCCTCAATGTTGTAAGATTCCATGGGAAACAAATGAATGAGTCAGGAGACATCAAAAGAAGATGGACAGAATACAATCATTGTACCCCAAAGAATGTGTGGGTAGGTCCACACTTTTAAGCAACAACTCACGAGCAAGAACCAATGGTACTGAATGGAGAAATTCAGGCTGCACTGAAAGCAATAGCCAAAAACAAAGTTCCAAGAAGTGATGAAAAAAACAATTTAATTGTTTCAACAAGGTGATGACGTGCTGGACACACTTCCTCAATTATGCCACAAAATTCAGGATACAGACACTTGACCAAATGACTGGAAGATTATATAGATACTCAGTACAAAGAAAGGTGACCCAGGGTGGGGAAAAAAAGGAAATAAAAAGATGACTCAGCAGAATATTCAAAGTATAGAACAATACCATCGATATAACATTGAACTAAAATGTTGCTATAGATCATTTAACAATGATTGTAGGAGTACTTTGACAGGGAACTGTCAGAAGTTCAGAGCTGATTCAGAAGAGGGCAAGGGCAACGGATATCATGACTGATGCCAGATGGGCCTTGTCTGAAAGCAGAGTATAGCAGAAAGATGTTAACCTGTGTTTTATTCAGTATGCAAAGGCATTTGATGACATGTGTCCTAACCAACTATGCATAACCTTGAGACAAATTAAAATTCCAGAATACTTCCTTGTGCAAATGTGGAACTTGCATGTAGATCAAGAGGCAGTCATGCAAACAGAACGAGGAACTACTACATGATTTAAAATTAAGAAACAGGCTGAGCCCCGGTGGCCTAAGTGGTTGAGTGCAGGACTGCGGCCCGCAAGCTTGGGCAGTTCAAATCCAGTGGTAGCTCTCAAGAGCTGGGCTGGGTAGCTTCCATGACCACCAAAGGGCAATGATGACCATAAAACAAAACAAAACAAAAATTAAGAAGCATGTTTCATCCTGGTTCTCACCATATTTATTTGATCTGTATGCTGAACAAATAATCAGAGAAACTGACTTATAAGAAGAAAATTTATCATCAGGATTGAAGGAAGTCTTATTAATAACCTTCAATATGAAGACGACACAACTTTGTTGCTGAAAGTGAGTAGGACTTGAGGCATGTGCTCAAAGAGATCTAGGCTTACTGCCTTCGGTATAAATTAGAACTCACTGTAAAGAAAACCAAAAGTCACTTTAAAGGTTAACATCTGGTTAGTAATAAGCAGCATCATGATTAAAGCGATAAAATAGTGTAGCTGTCAAGGATTTTGTCTTGTTTGGATCCACAATCAATATCCATGGTAACATCAACCAAGAGATGAAAGGATACATTGCAAAAAAAAAAAAAAAAAGAGCATGCATTAGACCACAGCTACAGGTAAAAAGGCTGCAACACAGGAAATCCAATATAGATAAACCCCTCAGGGCCAACAATGAGAGCAGAGGTCCCAGGAAGATTAGGGGAGGGTATGGGGGTGGAGATAGGGGAATATGGTCGTAAGGATCAACCTAGAACCACTTCTCAGAGGGACGAAGAATGGAAAAGTGGCTGAGGTGAAACAGAGGACAATATAAACTATGAAAATAATAATCTTTAACTTATCTAGGGTTCATGAAGGAGGGCAGGTGGGGGAGAAAGGGCAAGGAATGGGGAGTTTATATCAGGGACTCAAGTGGGAAGACAAATCTTTTAAAATGATGATAGTGGCACATATGCAAATATGCTCACATACCGGATGGATGGATGCATTGTGATAAAAGATGTTAGAGCCCCCAATAAAATAAGGGAAAAAAATGCAGGCCTGTCATTCTGCTTCTGAAAATTCTCATCCTTGAAAACCCTCTGTAGCATCTTTGTCCACTGATGGCTTTGCCATTAGTCAGGATCAACTTACCTTTACATTTCACAGGAGTCCCTGATGGCACAGATATTTTCTAATTGAAGTTTGTCATTTTGAACTCATTCACACTTATCTTGTTGCAATGGACAAGCCAGTTTGACATAATGGAGTACTGCTCACAATCAAGGAATCTGTATGCTTAATACATAAATGGTATAGTTATAAATTCCTCTCCACCCCTTTATCAGTCTCCAATTCTGAACATTTACACCATTCTCTTGCTTTCTTTATTTTCATATATATTTTGTTTCTTTTAGATTATAAAGCATCTATTTCCAAGAATTTCTACTCCGCCTACAAGAAGCTAGTGTTAGGTTCTATGAATATCATTAACAGTGCCTCCTTTCAGTTTGAAGAACTACAGAAGATGAGATCCCCTTCTCTTCTTCCTTTTAAGAAGGAGACAAAAATTAGAGGAATCTTTGAACCCTGGTGTGATGGTTAGGTTTGTTATGCCAACATGGCCACAGAAGGTTGGTGGGTCTGTTGTGACGGCACAGCCAATGAGCACACGGGATGAACTGAAGGGCAGAAATAGGAGGGCTCAGCGAGTCCCGTGCTTTTTCTTTTGGATCTTTGGACCAGACAGCTGCCTTGTTCATCCTGTGCCTCAGCCTCCAAGCTATACTACCCGTGGGGCACCTAATGATGGACTATGGAGCGATGAATTGAGGTTCCTTCAAGCCCTACTTCGCCACACTCCTGGGATATACATCTCTTGAGCTGGGGACTGTTGGACTCTGTCCTCTGGCTGACTCTTGGCGACCTGCTCTGCTGTTTGCTGCCTGTGACCAGATAGCCTGAATTGCTCTACAGAGGACTACTCAGTGGCCCTTAAGACTTGAAGAACTGTCTTCTAGCTGTCTCACGAAAGTGAGTTGCACTGAGCAATTTGTACTGCTTTGTAGATAGTTAATTGTTTCTTTCTTATCTTATATACCCTTTTCTATATATAAATATATTAAGAGAATTACTAGTGTCTTGGTTTTATTTCTCTAAGAAAATCCTGCCCGACACACCTGGGAAAACATCCCCTATTCTGAGTCAACCCCCCATCGGATATTCTGTGATCCATTCCATTATGCAAACATTCACTTAACTTTCAATACCAAGAAATGTCTGCAAAAAAATGTCCCTAGGGCCTTTCAATTGTGCACTCTGAGAACAAGCACAATAAATGCATCAGTAGCCTTTGAATCTCCTTCGCTCGAGTGACTGTTCGGAACCACAATTACCTAAGTCACTCTTCTACTGAAGTCTACTTCTTGTTTGGGGATACAAAAGAGACTCTAATTTTAAATATAATTTAAGGGGAACATTGATCAAGTCTTAAAAGACACAAAAGCAAAGAGAAATAGACACATTACCCTGATGAAGGGAGCCATTTTTGTGATATCAAAATGTCCTCAAAGGAATTCATCTAGGATGTCACATATATAGGGCATAGAACAAAGGGGACTGACACAAATTTGTGATTAATTACACACTATAGTTATAAGTGGTACCACAGGAGCAAGCAGGAGACCATGACAGAGATACAGACATTGTTAGCTAGAAAGGCTTGCAAGATTTATTGACCAATGAGTCAGAGCTAGACTGAGAGGTCATGATCATGGCTGTGTGATGTCCTGTCCTGTCTTCACTATGCTGAACTCCATTAAGGACACATTGGGGCAGAGGCCTAGGAGAGTCTGTCTCTCCCTGGGTTGAAGAAGGATGGAAGGCATCCACTTTCCAAGATGCCCTGCCAGAGCACATGATTATATTCATCTTTGGTTAAAAATCAGAAAGAATTCAATGAAGGCTCAATCTACCTGAGGAGTCTGTAAATGGATTTTGGGCTGTCACTGTCAATCATAGCCCTTTCCTAACCAGTATGCTTAGAATTGAAGCTACAATGCAAAGAAGAGGTCCATTTAGAGAACACCTTGGAGAACATTGCTGACCAAGGAGAGCTCCATTTATAGAGAGAAGCAGTTTAAGGCTAAGGCCAGAAGGAATCAGAATCTCTGAAATCTGAAGTAAAAAAGGTATGTGGGAACCAAGTGGCCTTCAATTTGGGAAGCATGTAATTCTGGTCATGAGAACCCATGCAGTTCCTTGTCTGTGAAGCTATTAAAATCCCTTTCTTTTCCTTTGAGACAGTGTCTGCCTTGTTCTAATTGACTGATAGTTAGGACAAGGATGGAATGACAAAAGAATCATTTGTATGTGAAATAGATCATCATATTTCCTAAATCTCAGAACTCAGTTAAAGAGTGTCAGTATATCATACATTGAAAAAAGTTAGAATAATGACAAAAAAGAGTCTGAACATTTCTAGACTAATGAAAATGCCAGTTTGCTAATTTTATTTGTGCTTAAATGTTTTCGTGAGTCTCTTTTAATGTTTGTTGTTCTTAGTTACATTCAATGTAATTTCCACATGTAGTGTCCCCCAAGGGACAGAGTAAAACTTCTTCATTGTGATTTCTTAGGTGTAATTTTAATGAACCAGATAGATAAGTCTTTATTCTGTGGAACTCCAGAGTGGGTTTGAACAAAGCACCGTTCCGTTAGCTGGACTTCACTGAGCATACACACCAGTAAATAACTATACTGTAATGTAGTTTTCTTTTCTTGTCAGTCCTGTTAATTGCCTACTTCATGGGGAGAGGAACTATACTTAATAAATGTCCCCAATACCTAGATGCTTGTTCACTTATTTCTGCTAGCCTAAATTCTTCAATTATGTATTGGGTAATTTATTATCTAAAAATTCCCAAGAAATATTTTCAGAACAGTGTAATTATTTGGATATTTATAGTCTCACTTGCTTACTTTGTTTCTAACCTTCTGGGACAAATTCTTTCTGAAGACATCTGTGCAGTACATGGTGTCCGCCAATTCCAGAGACAGTGGGGCCTCCTATATCCTAGAGACTGGGCTTCCTGGCTAACCTTCTTACCCTGCGGTCTTTAGACTTTCAAGAGTGTATGTATCAGAGCTAATTTGATTCTGGAATTATTTAGTGTGTGGATAGTCGCTAATGTATTGGAAATAGCAATTGATTCTGGTGTCACCATGTGACATGTGGGTCTAGGAGGACTACAGGACAGTCAATCAAAAGCAGCAAAATTGCAAAGTAATGGTAAGGAAGAAAATGTGTGACTAGGCAAATTTACTGGGATTTTGAATTTATTCTTATTCAAAACAGGATACAGCACATGTTTCCCTTCTAAATTCAGAATGAAGAAAATGAAGCAAAGTTCATTTGATATTGGTCTCATGTTAAAATAGTAGTCAAGGTAAACTGGATTTGAATCAAACTGTTGTGGGATCTATGTAGAGACAAAATTGCTCACTTGAAAAAAGGCAATTTGCTAGTACATGCATAGACATAAAGGACCCAAGTGAAATAAAAGGATAGTGTCTAGTGCCATCTATTATAAAGAAAAAACGAAAGACTTTCTACTCTCAAAAAGAGTGCCAGTCTTAGCTGCTCTCTGGTGGTGCAGTGGTTGTGTGTGGGACTGCAGCCCACAGGGTTGACAGTTCAAATCCAACAGCAGCTTTCCAGGAGCAAGACTGGGTTTCCTATTCCCACCAGGGCAGTGAAGGGGAAAACAAAAAAGGTTGTCACTCTCAGAAATGTGCATGGTTGCTGAGTCATAATTCGCTCCATGACAGTGAGTTTGATGCAAGTTGGTCAATTGTGAAACAGTGAATACTTATAAGATTCAAGAAAATATTGAAAAGTTTAAACATAAATTAAGGTAATAGTGCATTTTCATGCAGCAGCAAAGTAGGTTTCTGATTTTGTTCTTGTGGTTTCACTTATAAAGTTTTATCCCTCATTTGCCTTAAGTATAGTACCATTTGTCTTTTCTAGGCCAGTTCTCTTGCAAACAAAAGCCATCCCTAAAGGCGCAGACTGATTCTGAACTGCTTCGGAGTAGCACTAGGAGAGGCCTGTTGTTGCTAAACCCCACCAACTTTGCTCTCCTTCTTATTCAAATAGACACTTCCAACAGCACTCAGTGATATTTTAGGAGAGGGTATCTGATAATTGTTGAATTATATTGGTTGGCTAGCAGTAGTGATTGTATAAAAGGCAAAGTAAGCACGAGTTATTTGCATTTACTTCTAATCTATGATGAACAAGTTCATATTACTTGACTGGGTCAAAGATTGTGCCAGAAAGTATTGCTCCCATCACCATTCCCCACCTCTCTCTCTCTCCCCCTCTCAGTACCCCATAGCATGTTCCTATAGACTTTGTCATTCCTGATCAGGACAGGGTGCCCAGTCAACCAGCTAAGTATCAGGTTTACAAATTACATACTAATATATATTGAACATTTTCATGCGATGTGGTAAACCATAAATTAGTGAAAAAGCACAAGTAAATCTGTGCTTCCCTATTTTATTGGGTAATGTGGAATTGGGCCTAGTTTTTAGGACACATCCTCCTCAGAAAGTGGATGAAAAGTTCTTTTTCTTTCATAGGGCAGACTTTTCTGAATGATAGAAAATAAATTTAACATGATGTGTGAATTAAACACATAAAATTTAAGAGAAAAGGTCCCGGTTCCTCAGAAGACACAGCTCTAACAAAGACTTGTTAGCTTAACTTTAAATCTAAATTTGTGCTTTTAAAAATATTGAAATGAACTTTCTTTTACACATCAGTGATTTTGCTCTGCATACAGGAGTGTGAGAGGATATTAATTAGCATGTTGTTAGAGTGTAAGGGACTTTAATAGCCAAACTGGAAGGGCGCCCACATGTCCCTGGAAAATTATAAGCAGCAATTCACAAGCTATAACTGATAACCAGATGGATAAGTATGGAGTTAATGTTATTTCTTCTGGGACCAGTATGTCAAAATGAATACCTAATTAGACTACTAAACAACTTTGTGGAACACAAATACGAAATAAATCAGGAGAAATTTTAAGTACAATAAGACTGGAATAATGCTACCTTTGTGTGTGTGTGTGTGTATTTCAAAGAAAGTAAGTTTGGAATTATTGTGTGTAAGAAAAATACAATAATTTATCTCACCTTTTTAGATGAAATATGGAAATTTGTTTAATTCTAATTAGGGATCCTAAACTCATTTATAAAAGATTACATGGGGGCTGAGCCATGGTGGCCTAGTGGTTGTATGTGGGACTGCGGCCCACAGGGTTGATGGTTCAAATCCAGCAGCAGCTCTCCAGGAGCAAGACTGGGTTTCCTACTTACACCTGGGCAGTGATGCCACACACACAAAAAAGATTACATAGAAACTCATTGTTACAAATTGTTACAAATTAAGCAAAGATAGAACTCTCTTGAGAGAATCTAAAATTGTATTGAAATGTTTTTGTTTGAGAAAACTTATTTTTAGTGTATCCTTGAATCAGTTTATGGGAAAGAGAAGTATTTTTCTATTGAAATGTGTTTCAATTAAAAAGTATTAGTTGCTATAGAGATTAAGGTGAATGAAATCCTTCTGTGCTAAGAGATTACCACATTTACGGGGATGAGTGGTGTTTGTTTTGGATTACAATGCAGAGACATCTAATTTTGTGCAATAATTTCATGAATCTAATCTTCTATCAATCAATCAACAAGTAAATTGCATTGTCTTAATGTTCAATTTGAAACATAATTTATTAAATAATATAGAGCTGCTTTAAAGTATATAGGAAAAGATAAACATCAATTTATAGTTTTTTAATGAAGAATAGTGTGTAAAATGATAATTCTTAAATGATTATGGCAATGTGAATTTTTGAAATATTCAAAATAAAGAGAACTTTCAAAATCAAAAGTAATATTCACTTCTAAATGCATGAGTTAATGGACTCCTTACAACTGAATTAAAAGTAAGATCTAGAAATTAGTGCTTTGCCTGTGAAAAACACCTTCCCTTGGGCTGAGCCCCGGTGGCGTAGTGGTTGTGCGCAGGACTGTGGCCCACTGGGATGGAGATTCGATTCCAGCTCCATGGAGCAAAGGCTGAGCCTCCTAATCCCATCACCAGAGGGCAGTGATGCCAAAAAAAAAAAAGAAAGAAAAACACCTTCCCTCAAGTAATCAGTTTCTTCATCAGCAAATAAGGCAGATAAAGGTGTCTAAAAAAAAGTTAAAAGAAAAATGAATAGAAAACACTGTTTATATTGGAGTGAGAATTTTGTAACTGAAAATTAGTAGTTGTGTTACAACTATCCAGGTTTTGGGTAAAACTGCTTTTCTGCTTTCTTCTGAGCATCACTACTTTTCCTTTGTCTTCATTATTCATGCCTTCATTCTTTTTTGACTGGAAATTTGTTTTTGATTGTCAATTCCTTACATATTATGGATCGTCTAGTCTTACCTAGTAAGGTATTTATCTTATGGGAATGAACCATATTTATAAACTTGACCTTGCTATTTTAAAATGCTATCTTCAATGGAAATTTGGGTCTCAGGTAACATCAGCTTATTCCTCCTCAAAGGAATAAGGTGAGTCAATAGCAGGAAAATCAATACTGTGACAGTTGACCTTGTTCAGTCTGTATACTTTCTTCTCAGACATGTCAAAAACGCTGTCCATTTCAGCTTGTGAGATCAATGGTACTGTTAGAATATTAGACCAGGAGATGTACAGTGAAGTTGGAAACATGGGAAACTTAGGATAGATGATCCATCAAGACTAGTGATCGGAGTGGTAATACCAGGAGGGTGGAGGGATGGAGGAATGGAGAGGGAGAGCCAACTTCAGGGATCTACACATAGCCTCCTCTCTGGGGCACGGACAACAGGGAAGTGAGTGTTGGGACACATTGGACAGTGTACAGGATGAAAAAATAATTTGTAAATTACTAAGGCTTCAATGGGCAGGGGGGGAGGAAGGGTAATATAGGGAGCTGATAATGGGGGCCTGGAGGGAGGGAGAATGTTTTGAGAGTGACAATGGCAATGGGTGTGTAAAAGTGGCATGAATACAACTGATGTTGTTAGGGATTGTGATGGGAGTTGTAGGGGCCCCCC
>PVJH01022392.1:0-36725 GCA_004026705.1 Nesogale talazaci | reverse complement strand
TCTTGATAAGGAAAGGGTGCTGGATATTGTCAAATGCTTTCTCTGCATCTATAGATATTATCATATGGTTCTTATACTTCATCTTATCAATATGATGTATAATATTGATGGATTTACAGATGCTAAACCATCCCTGCATCTCTAGAATGAATCCTACCTGATCTTGGTGGATTATGCTTTTTATATATTTTTGTATTCCATTGGCCAATATCTTGTTGAAAATATTTGCATCTATGTTCATTAGTGGTATTGGTCTATACTTCTGTACTCCTGTGGGATCCTTTCCCTGTTTGGGTGTCAAGTTATACTGGCTTCATAAAATGAGTTGGGGAGTTTCCATCCTTCTCTATACTCTGGGATTGGTGCCAACTCCTCCCTGAAAGCTTTATAGAATTCCACAGTGAAGCCATCTGGTCCAGGAGCTTTTTATGTTGGTATATTCTTGATAACCATATCTATCTTTTCTCTTGTTATGGGTTTATTTAGTTCCTTGACCTCTATCTGGGACAATCTAGGGAGGGATTGTTTTTCTAGGTATTTTTCCATATCTTCCAGATTGTTAAACTTGTTGGAGTACAGATCTACGTAGTACTTTGTGATGATCTGTTTAATTTCATTATGGTCTGTTGTGATTTCCCCCATTTCATTCCTCATCCTGTCTATTGTTGCTTGTTCTTTCCTTTCTTTGGTCAAGTTTGCCAGTGGTGTGTCGATTTTATTGATCCTTTCAAAGAACCAACTTTTTGCTGCATTAATATTTCGCATTTTTTTGTCTTCCCAGTGCTTCAACTCTGTCCTAATTTTTATTATTTCTTTCCTTTTACTGTAGGAGGGATTATTCTGCTGGCTCTGTTCTAGTTGTTGGAGTTTTTGTGAGAGCGTGTCTGCTATGAGACTCTCCTCCTTTTTCATATATGCTCCTATTGCAATCAGGCTACCTCTGATAACTGCCTTTGCAGTATCCCAGAGGTTTTGATAGGAAGTATTCTCATTCTCATTAATTTCTAGAAATGTTTTGATCTCCCTTCTAATCTGGGTCATTACCCATTCATGGGGCAGAAGTTCGTTATTCATCTTCTAACGGTTTGCCTTTGTTTTACTACTGGTCCATTTATTAATCTCCAGCTTTATGGCATGATGATCAGAGAAGGACGTCTGAATGATCTCTATGTGTTTGAATTTACTTATGCTTGACTTGTGTCCCAGCATGTGCTCACTTTTTGAAAATGTGCCATATGGACTTGAGAAGAATGTGTATTTTTTTTTTGCATTTGGGTGAAAGGCCTTGAATATGTCTATCAAATTTAGTCGTCTTATTGTGGTATTTAGTTCTATAGTTTCTTTGCTGAGTTTCTTTCACAAAGATCTTTCTCTGATAGTGGCATGTTAAAGTCTCCTACTATAATTGTTGAATCTGTGACATCTTTTTTTATGTTCTGAATAGTCTGTTTAACAAATTTTGCAGGTCTCTCATTTGGCGCATATATATTTATTGTGCTCACTGGTTCTTGTTGAAGTGTAACCTTGAGCATTATAAAGTGCCCCTCCTTGTCTCTTTTTATGTCTTCAACCTTGAGGTCTGTTTTATCTGAGATTAGGATTGCGACCCCTGCTTTTTTTGATTCACCATTAGCCTGATATATTCTCTTCCAGCTTTTTATTCTTAGTTTATTCTTTTCTGCAGTCTTAAGATGTGTTTCCTGCAGGCAACAGATTGAAGCATTATGCTTTCCAAGCCAGTCAGCCAACCATTTTAATTTAATAATGGAGTTCAGGCCATTGCCATTTAGTGTTATGATCCCAATCTGTTGGTTCATCGCTGGCCTTTTGTGCTTTTTAATGTGTGTGTTTTATTGTTCCCCTTTTCATAGCTCTGTTGTGTTTTCACTGGGGGTTATTTAGTGCTATGTTTTCTACCTGTGGCCATATGTTCTTGGTAATTGGGGTTAGTCTCTTGGCTCCTGGATGAGGTTGGAGTATATGATGTTCTCCTGTTTGTGCTTGGTGGGTGTTGGTCTTCTGGTCATAGTGATTGGCAAGGTTTTTCCTCAAGGTAGGGTGCCTCACGGCATATTCTTTGAGTTTTTCCTTATCTTGGAATACCCTTATTTCCCCATCTATCTTGATAGATAGCTTTGCAGGGTAAAGAATTCTAGGGAAGGTGTTGTTTTCCTTCAACTTCTGGAAGATATTGGTCCACTCCCTTCTTCTCTTCATGGTTTCTGTTGATAGGTCTGCACAGATTCTTACCTGAGAGCCCTTATATGTGACCATCCTCTTTTCTCTTGCTGCTCTCAGGATTTTCACTTTTTCCTCAAAGTTGCATAGTTTAACTATTATATGCCTAGGTGAGTTCTTCCTGGGGTTTAGTCTACTTGGTGTCCTCTCTGCTTCTTGTATGATAGGCTGGTTCTCGTTCATCAGGTTAGCGTAATTTTCTTTCAGAAATTCCCTTTTTAAGTTGGCTGTTAATTTTTTCGCTGTGTCTTGTTCAGGTAAGCCAATGTTTCAGATGTTGTTCCTTTTCATAGCATCACTCATTGATCTCAGGTTTTCCTCTGCCTCATTTATTATCTTGTTTGATTGTCTTTCACGTTTATTGAAGTCAAATTGGTTGTCTTCAAGATCACTGATACGAGTCTCAGCCTCATCCAGTCTATTCGTGAGATCAGCTACCCTGCGCTCAGCCTCTGCTATTTCCCATGTTAACTCCTGTATTTCTCTCTGATGCTTGATCCTCATTCCCTCTATTGTGGACTTCATCCCTTCTACTGTGGTATTCATCCCCTCTACCATTGCATCCTTTGTCTGAGTAGCTCCCTTCATCTCTTTTATTTCTCCTTATCAATCTTCTAATAATTTTTTGTGTCAGATCCATATCAGATTTTTTTATGAGTGTAATGAAATCTGTTGCTGTGTTTTGTCTTTCCTGTTTACTTATTATTGATGTGGTATTCTGTTGTTTGCGTCATGTCTTTGAAGAGGTTGGTGCCATGTTCCTCGGTTACCAAAGGCCCCTGTGTACTTTCAGAGTGATTGGTTTGGGCAGCTCAGGACTCGCACTAGAGAATGCGGGTGGTGGCATACCAGGCAGTACAAGATCTGTGCCACATAGCTAGGGGCAGTGCATGACTCAAGAGATCTGGCTCCCTCGTTTGGAAGGGTGGGAGGAGTCCCGTGGGACAGTGCTTGGATCAAGAGGCCAGACTCCCAAGCTAGGGAAGGCAGGAGGAGGACCACAGTGCAGAGCCAGACTCAAGAGTGGCGCACTAGGGGTGGAGAAAGGACAAGGGGAGAAAAAGAAAAGAAATAAAAGAAAAAATGCAACAGAAAAAGAAAGAGAAAAATAATAACAGCACAACTAGGCACAGTTGGACTGATATTAATTCCCAAGTAGCAGATCAGGTGCCTCAAGAGGGCGACATACAGGTTCAGTCCAATTGCCAGCGGCAACCCAGACCTGCAACAACAGGCCAGCAGGCCAGCAAAGAGGACAAACAACAAACAAACACCAAAAAAAAAAAAACAAAACAAAATAAAAAGGGAACCAGGAGAGAAACAGGGAGAGAAAAAAGATAAAAGAGAAAGATAGAGAGAGAAAAAGAGAAATTGGAAAGAAAAAAATGGGAGAGAAAAGGGGGGGAGGAGTGGCACGGAGTTGGTCAGGTCTGAATTCCAGTTCCTACACGTTTAACCACAAACCAATTGCCGGTGGCAACACAGACCTGCTGAATCAGAGCGACACACAGTATACAAGAAAGGGGAGGAAAGGAAATGGCATGAAGCTCATCCAGTCCAATATCCAACCCTTACACGTTCATTTACCGTCTGATCATCCATACAAAAATGGGCCTGCTATTCCAGAACAGCACGGCAGAGTAAATTGAGGGAGAAGAAGGGGTGGGGAAAATGGCACCAAGTTGGTCAGGACCGAATTCCAGCCCCTCTGCGTCCAGCACAGCCCGATTGCCCGCGCCAACACAAACCTGCTAAACTATAGCAGCCCGCAGGGTGGGGAGGGGGGAGAAGGGAAGAGAAGAGAAAGAATAAAACGTAAAAAAGAAAAAAGAAGAAAGAGAAAAAAAGAAGAAAAAAAAAGGAGGGTGCGGTGGGGCCGAGGAATGATACGAGCTGGCTGAGTCAGAATTCCACCTCCTATGTGTTCAGCACCCTCCGATAGCTCTCGCAGGCACAGTCCTGCTATACCACAGCTGCATGTGATGGGGAGGGGGGGAGGGGGTAGGAGAAGAAGAAAAAAGAAAGAAAAAAAGATAGGGCGATAGGAATGATTAGAAGTTGATCAGGCCAAATTCTATGCCCTATGTGCTCCGGCAGTGTCCGATCGCTTGCACTATACCAAAACAGGATTTAGGGTAAAAGCAGGGAGGGAAAAGGGCCCAGGGCCCAGGGAGGATTGTGCGAAGCAGATTGGGACTGAATTCCATGTCCTACGTGTTCAGGCACTGCCCAATTGCCCGTAGCACCACAGGCCTGCTATACCAGAGTGCACACGGGGAAAAGCAAGAGAGAAGAAAAAAATAAAATAAAATAAACAAATAGAATTAAATTAAAAAAGAAAAGAAAGAAAATAATGGGGGAGGGGTAGGAATGGGAAGAAGCTGGTTAGTTCTCAGTTCTAGCCCCTACGCATTCAGGCCCTGGTCAATCACTCATACTGACACAGGCCTGCTATACCAGAGCACACACCGGGAAAAAGGGAGAGAGAGAGAAAAAGAAAAAAATAATAATAAAAAACAAATGGGGGGCGGGTAGGAATGGCAAGAAGCTGGGTCCTAGTTCCAGCCCCTACGCGTTCAGGCACTATCCGATGGACACACTACACAAAAGCAGGGCCCAGGGTGAAAGCAGGAAGGTAAAAGGACAGGGGGAGGAAAATTGCGCGAAGCTGATTAGGCCGAATTCCAGGTCCTATGCGTAGTTCAGAGACTGTCCGAATACTTGTACCAACACAGACCTGCTATACCAGTGCGCCCGCGGAGGAAAAGGGAGAGAGGAAAGTTAGGGTAAAGTAGGATGGCGCACAGCGGATCTGAATCCCGCGCAGGGACCGTTCCACTCACCAGAACTCTTCCCCTTGACCTCCCAGACACCAAACTCACCGGAGCTCCTGGTACGGGCTGCTTGCCTCAGCGCCAACTCGACGCTCTCTTAAATGTCACTTCTTCCATTTTTTAAAAACACACATTTTATTTTATGATGTGGGAAAGAAGTAACACACTAAAAATGTGAAATCGAACCAGTTGTCATCAACTTAATTCTGATCCACAATGCGTAATGTGGACGTGTGTTCCGTAATGTGTGTGACGTTTCAGAAGTAGAGCACCAGGTCTCTATTCCATGGGGTCTCTGCATAGGTGCCAATCACCCAGCTCTATTAGTAGCTGAGAACTTACTGGATTGAAATGAACATGACTATGTTCCAATATAACTACAGAATTCTTCAGTGTGTCTGACACTACCAGTGGGCCATCATTTAAGTGACCCTAGACTATATCCTGCCCATTTGGAGATAGAACAATAAGTGAATGGTAAGAGTCTGTGCATGCGTGTAAAGGTGAGAAGGCAAAGAAGAGAAGTGTGCTACAGGATGGAGCAAAGGTGATAAGGAAGTGAGGTTCTAGTCCCTTGTGGGGAAACTTCAAGTCAGCTCTCACTTGATCTCATAGAAATGAGCACCACTTCCTGACTGAAGATGACTTTCTACATGTAGTTGCTGTGGCCGTTACACAATTTCATGTCTACTTGCAACATAGATTAGAGGGGTGAAGGTTAGCCTGACAATCAAGTCCCTGTTTGATGACCTCATTTTGGTGGTGTGACAGAGATCGATAGCTCACTGGAGGGCCACACACACACACACACACACATACACACACACTCTGAGACACATTCTTGTTGACAAGCAGCATGGAGCTAGGCTGGAGAAACAGGATGAGTAAGGTGGAGACCTGCACCAGCATTGAGGTGCTTCCATGACCGCGGGATCTATAAGACTTTCTGCCCATTGGTCTGCGATCTTCCTGTATTCAGTGTCATTGCACATGAGACATGAGTCTGAAGAGCAATTTAAGGACTACTCTCAACATACAGGCTAATATCACAGGTATGGACTTGATCAGGACTAGGTTTGGATTTTTTTTTTTACTGTACAATTGCTCTTTGATATAAATTTTTCTCTTAGACCAAAAGGGCTCTTTCTAGTATTCTCTAGTCTACCTGGATTAGCACAATTGTTTTAATTCTATATTTAATTATTTGAAGGTTTTCCTGCCTCAATTTGGACAATATGACTGATGCTCTCCATCTTCTTCTGGACCCCGTGATAACCATGTCCATGTAGAAGAGGACACTTCCCTCCTCAGCAGCATCTGTACAGTCAGTGGTTCTCAGCATTGGCTTAGCTGTCACTTGATTCCACAAACTGAGAAGCCAAGAAGTTGAAGGCCAAACGTGAGGGTCAGGAAGTCAATAGTCTCAGGAAGTCAAATGTCCCTTTACCTACATGCCCAACATGACAAGAATGCATAAAACACCAAAGCAAACAAGCAAAAACGTCATTACTTACAAGCAGTCAAAGAGGACCGAATCCTAAATAATTGATATAAACATCCAAATATGTATAACCTGAATGAACTCAACAGACATCATGAAATTAATGACTGGTAAAGGGAAATATTTCTAAGAGACCACTATTACACAAATTCAGGAAAGTGTTGTCACACGACAAGAAATATTCTTTGATTACTAGCAAAGGTGACAAATGAAGAGAGAGAAAAACACAAGTTGAGGGTAGACCAGTGCTCACTTGGATGAGTGGGAAAGCAATACGCAATTAAAGGAAAGTTGGCAAGGAAAGATGAAAGTAGAGGAAGACACTTGGTGGAGTGCAGTAATCAATTCAACAAGGGTAATTAATAGTATACAGACAACCCTTCCACAGACGTGATCTGCAAATAGATGGATGGACAAGCAGGGTGACCAGGTGTCAGAGGGAAAGTGGGAGGATAGTTGGAACTGCTCACAAAGCCACCTTATGTGCTTTTACAGAGGACGGAAATAGACTCTTTCATCTGGACAGGAGAGAAGCAGGCAATTCCCATACAGGTGATTGCTAGGTGCCCTGATGTCAGTTCTAACTCAGAGCTGTCTGATGTAGACCGGGAGCAAACACTCCCCCCTCCCGCACCATCCTCACCATGGCTACATCAGACTGTCGATGTTTTTCAGCAGCACCATAATGCAAACACACCAATGCTTCCTTGGTGCTCCTTAATTAATATACAACTTGCAAATAAAGTTAATGAAAACACCAGGGGTCGGGCATACCTTAGCCGTGAAGAAACATTTAAGACTCTTAAAATTTTAACACATTTTTGAAGCAGACTAGCCCAATGTAACCCATCAGTTTGTCTCTTGACTGCTAGTTCCATGAACATAGACAATATCCTTGACCACGTCCACCTTTCCTTCCTTTATCATGATGCTACCGATTAGTGTAGTGGTGAGGATCTTGTCCTTCTTCACATGGACTTGTAATTCATACTGAAGTATTCTTCAAGTACAGAATCTCATCTGTAGTCTCTATCCTAGGTCTGACATGTAAGCAAGTGTTTTTAACTTATTCATTAGTGAACACAGGGTAAAGCAGCCAATGTCCTTATCCAACATCTAAGATTCTGAAAATGTCCTAAAATTCCTTAGACATAGTGATATAACGATAGCCAATTTGCTTCCAGGAAATGGTGGCAAAAGGAAAAGTTTCCAAAGGAAGCAACAAACTTATTTGGGGATGTCTAACACAGGTACCTTCTACACATGCAGTCTGACTGTCCTAGAATAAAGGGTTAGTTGTTGGCTGTCACAGAAAAGGACGACACAATACCAAGCAGCCCTTGTGGGCAACCCGGATGTTCAGACCCAACCTGTCACACCTTTAAAATGGCAACTCTTAATCTTGATAGTGTGGGGTGCACAGTCTTGTTCAGTGTGCCTTTCAACAAATTTCACCTTGAGCTCTTCATGGATGGGAGCAGTTTTGCAGAAGAACACCAACAGGGAATGAACCAGGACATAGAAAGCTTTCAGGAAGTTTTGACACCCCATGTTTATCCCAGTCCATCAGCTATTGTTCACATTCCAGGTTCTGAAAATGCCTGGCTAAGGTGAAATGGATGATTGTTTACCTTGATTTAATGCAAGATTCAGAAAAACGTCCAAAGTGGAGGTGGCTAAGAAGGTGGACAAGAAAGTCAATCATAGCCAACACGTGTTTCAACTTTAACAGTAAGGCCTATGTCAGCACATGTTTCAGTAATGCACTGTAAAGGATTCCATAAGAGAAGCCTTTTACTCTTTCTTTCTTTCATTCCTTTGTGTGTGTGTGTATGTGTGGGCAGCACTACCCTGGTGGGTGTAGGAGGCCTGGAGAGCTGCTGCTGGATATGAACCACCAACCCTGTGGGCCACAGTCCTGAACACAACCACTAATGCCACCGGGACTCAGCCATCTTGCTTTCATTCTTCTTCTACTTTTTCTTTTTAACAAAATGCAGTCAGAAGTAGATCTGTGAACATAAATGCTGCTCATATGCCTCTGTAATATTAATAGTCTTCAGTTCTGAGCTAAATTCCCAATAAGCCAAAACTGAAGCAGGATACACACAGAGTGTTACAAAAATAGCTGAGGAAAGGCAACTTCAAAAGAAAAGAAAAGCGTACCATTACGGAATTCTTTTTAAAAAAATGCTTTTTAAACAAAAGACAAAAATCTCCCTCATTATGAGAGAGCATCATGAATCCACTAACTACTGACAAGAGTTCGTGCTTGACAGAGTACACTGACATCTAATGTGTAAGTAAATTTATCCAGTCATCAAATCAATTGTACAATGGTGGGTACCTCACTCTTCAGAACAGAACCCGTAACAACCACATCATTGTCTCGTCAAACCACCTTTGGCCACAACACCAAGGAAAAATTCCCATTGAATATGACCAAGGAGACTTCACCAAGATGCTACCAGTGCCAGACCACAAGACACAAGACAGTTTTTGTTGTCACCTTTTCTAAGCAGGTATCAGCCAGTTAAAATAAGCAAGTTGCTTCATTGATTTCCTATAGACCTGTACACTGAGGTCCCAACAGGACAGAGAGTCTCTGATGTATTTAAAAATTATGAGAAGAGACTATGTGCTGACCTCTTTGTTATATCTCAGTTAAGGGGAAGCAGTAAAAGAAGGCCCTCAGAACTCAGCTAACCTAACTGATGACCATTTGCCTGAGATCAAAACGTATTTTCATAGTGTCGGGTAAGTCTCACGGCATTTCTCTCGTGGAGATGAGAGAACTTTATTCTCCAGTTGTTGGGAGTCGCTCACCTGACAAGACAAGATGGCAGTGTCCGAGAAACTGGAGGAGCCAGAGGAGATGGTACCAGGACTTACCATGGTGGAACCAGCCCTCTGAAGCTGGAAAAGGCACGAGACCCCTGCCAGTGCTGAGGTAGTTCTATCACCAATGGATACTGCTGAGGAACCCTGAGCCCTGGAAACAAGAAGCCATGAGGGGACGCCGGCCAGAGTTCGGACTCTGCACCCACTGTTCTGTGACTTCTTGAGTCAGAAGGAGACTATATAGACTGGTATCAGACATGTGGGCTAAAATCAGACTTATGACTGGGAACTGGGCTGGGTTCCAGTTCCATAGTTCCATTCCTCTTGTATATAAACCTTCCCCTTATATCCATATATGTGTCTATGAAATTCTTTCTCTCGCCTATCCAGACTAAAACAGTAAGTGACCACTTGAGCAGTGAAAGTAGAAGCCACTGGCACAGGGAACTCAGGCCAAAGTCATTTCTCTTCATGCACTAGTCCCAGTAAGCAGTACATGCCAGCTTTGACCCTGAGTCAACTACTAATCCAAGCAGGCAATAATGATAAAATGACAGTAGCCATTTTGGGATCCTGCAGGGTGTCAGGCTTTAATCAAACACCTTTTATAGCTTTCGTTTATTCTCACAACAGCCCAATCAACATGCAAAAATGAGTGTGAACTTCCCACAGTCACACAGAGGAAGCTCAAAGCTCCGTGGCAGAGCAAACCTCTGGCCTGCAGGAGCCCTCGCTGATTTCAGTAGAGATAGAATGTAATTAGTGAAACAAATGGTTCTTATTCCATTGCCCATGTTTAATTAAGTATGATTTCTGAAATTTTCTTTTTATGTGAGAAGAAAAATCAGTTCCCTTTTCTCCTTGACTTTTCATTATTTTCTTCCATTGTTGTTTGATTTCATTACATATTTTGTTCATTTTTTCATTGTAAATATTTTTATGTCTATTTTATTTATCATGTTTAAAAAATCACTTTATTGGGGTTCCTATAACTCTTATCAAGATCCACCCATACCTCAATTGTGTCAAGCACTTTTGTATATTCATTTCCGGTATTATTCTCAAAACACTTGCTTTCCATTTGAGTCCTGGTATCTACTGCCCATTATTCCTTGCCCTCCCCACTCCTCACTCCCATGAACCTTAAATAAGTTATAAATTATTTCATTGCAATTATTATTTTTTCCATCTCTTACACCACCTGATGTTTCCTCTCACCTACTTGTCCGATGTCCATCCTCCTGGGAGAGGCCATATGTAGATTCTGTCAGTCTGTTCTTCCTTTCTACCCCACCTTCCTAACACCCTCTCAGTGTCACCTCTCTCAGGACCGGTCCAAAGGGGTTCTTCTGGACTGGATTCCATGTTTCCAGTGCCTTCCTGTACCAGTGTACATCCTCTGGTCTAGCAAGATTTGCAAGGTAGGACAGGGATTGTGATAGTGGGAGAGTGGAAGGATTCAAGAACTAGAGGCACATTGTATGTTTCATCTCTGCTACACAGCACACTGACTGCCTGGTCCCCTCCCCAGGCTTTTTGTGAGGAAATTTTCTGTTGCCCACCGATGGGTTTTGGACACAGGTAAACAACTTTGAAGTACATTTAAATAGCTCTATTCCCATTAATATTAAAATTAATCACTAACCATAATCATCCAAATCTCTTATTTCGATCCATTTTTGTGCTTTATAAATTTATTGAAATTGTATTCTAAGTAATATTTTTCTAATTTTATTTTATCCTTGAGTTTTTTCAAGTTTACTACATTATTCTTCTCAGCATTTCTCCCCCTAAAAGAGCTCAGGTGTATCAGATCCCAGAGTTGAGTATCTCCCCACCAACACACCCAAAAATGAATTGTATTCTCCCAAATGTGAAATATTCATTATCTTTACACAGTTCTACTTTCATTGTTGTCTCTCAAAAATGTGAAAAAAAGATATTTAATAGTCAAAGTTCCATATGAAAGCTTTTATGCTGGTTTGTTGATTATCCATATCATATGAGTTTTCTTATTTTTGAAAATTATTGCAAGCATCTTTTTTTGTGTGTTATGTGATGAGCAAACACCTATATTGTAATTAGTAAACCTTGAGTCAGATGAGGACTAGGGAAGGTTTTCAATCTCCTAATCAGAATCATCACATAGGAGAACCAAAATGGACACTAATGCAGTAGATGAATGATGAGAGCAGGGCAGTAAACTGATCAAAGGAACAACAAAGGAACACTGGAAATGAGAAGACCTGCTACAGATCACACACCCTTACCTATTCACCCTCGTTAGGGTAACACCTTCTTTATGTCAAACCTCTCCCTATAAATAAAGCACTGACACTCTTCAGGCACATGCACTAGAGCTCCTGCTGACCTCTAAGTGGCCACAGCCATGAGAACCTTCCTCTTCCTTTCTGCCATTCTCCTGCTGGCCATCCAGGCCCAGGCTGGGCCACCCTCGGGAACAGGGGATGAAGTTCCAGCCCAGGATGAGTCTGGAGCAGTCTCCTTTGGAGAAGGCAAATGCTCAAAGCAAGAGATTTTAGGTGAGATCAAGGTGCTACAGGGTGTTTGCGCTCCCTTTATGCCATGAACTAGCCATGCAATCGTGAGAAAACAAAGCACTGCTTACTGGTTCTCCCAGGAACAAGGGTTTGGTTCTATATGAAGCATGGAAACTCAGCTGTTTCAGCCCTGGAGTTTGTCTGAAATGAGGACTAGTAGGTGACATGGAATGAGAGCATAGAAGGCTCGAGTTTGAGACTTGCATGGAAGTAGCATGCAAATGGGAGAGTGGACAAGAGAATGGTTATCCTGTCTCACCACCACAGTCAAGAAGATTAGTTTGATTTATGACAAATGTGTAACTTTTGATCATCTAAATAGGACAAGTGCTCCGTCTACTATGATTTTTGCAGGCCATTATGTTCATTAGTTTTTCCTTTCCCACAGTGCCTGACACCCTTCTTCTGTCTCCAGGCTCTCAGTAAAGAACCATCTACAATTGCAGAATGGGAAGCTGCATTTACCCAGAACGTCGCGTTAGTACCTGTGTAATCACTGGTGTCAGCTTCCAATTTTGCTGTCGCTGAGCTGTGTTAAAGAAGATCCCACACGCTACAAGATTCACATGGAAGACTTGAAGGACAGCCATTGTAGTCTGTGCACCCTGTGACTTCTGATCTTCTAATGTCCTCAGCAGAATAAAGTTTTTTAAAAATGAGTTTATTCTATTGGATCTTTTTTTACATGTAATGTGTTTGAGTGGTTCATTTATACAGTGAATTATGGGATCAATGATTTTATTAAGAACTGGCCTACACAGTCCAGTAAGGCATACTGAATACAGGCATAAGCTCCAGATTAAGGAAAAAACACATAAGACTTGAATTAATAAAATTGCTTACCCTTATGAGGTCACTGAAAGGAGGGAAGTGACTATGAAGTCCACCAAAAGATGATAGCTGATGAAAAGAAGTGGTGCTTATTTTTAACTCTATAATAATCTTAAGTGGAACTCACTGCCATGGAGTCAATGCCAATTCATACTCATGCCAAAGTACAGAACAGAACTGCCCCATACGTTTCTGAGGCTGTAACTCTTCATGGGAATAAAACATCCTTAATGGAAAGGCATTATTAAATTAGACTAATTGAAATGTTCGGCTTCCTTTAAGCAAATGTATAAACGATAGCATCAAATGTTGAGTCCAGTCTCACTTATGGCAACCTCATATGCATCAGATCTGAAACACACGCTATGTATAGGGTTGTAAATTACTGTAAACTTGATAAAGTAGATTGATATGTACTTCTTTTTTATTTCTTTTCTTTATTTCTTTTGTTTCTTTTTAATGATTTTATTGTGGGCTCTTACAGCTCTTATAATATCCCATACATCATTTGTATTATGCACACTTGTACACATTTTGCCATTCTCATTTCCAAATATTTTCTACTTGAGCCCTTCATATAAGACCCTCTTTGCCCCTCCCTTTTTTCAATCAATTATTTTTTGGGGAGCTCATACAACTTCCATCATGATCAATACCTATGTCAATTGCATGCAGACCACATTTGCACACTTGTAGCCATCATTACCTCTAAACATCCTCCCTCCACTTAGGGCACTTGTACCAGCTCCCCATATTTCCCCTCCCTCCCTATCGCTCACAATAATGCTTAATAATTTACAAATTGTTATTCTTTACCACATCATACAATGTCTCATGTATCCCTTCACTCACTTCCCCGTTTCTGTATCCCAGGGAGGAGGTTATAGTCTGATCCTTGAAATTGGTTTTCCCTTCTATTCCACCGTCACTCCCACCAGTGGTCGTGAAGGGATCATCTTTCCTTAATTCCTTATGTTTCTGGTTCCAGTGTACAAGTCTTCGTCTAGATGGATTTGTCAGGTAGAATTGGAATCATGATAGTGGGAGGAAGTATTTGAGAACCAGAGGGAAGTTGCATATTTCATGGTTGCTACACTGTGCCTTCACTGACTCATCTCCTCCCTGAAACCCCACTGTAATAGTATGTCACTTTGCCTATTGGCAGGTTTGGGTCCCCAACCTGTACTCCCCATCATTTATAATGAAATAATTTTTACTTCTTTGATGCCTTATACAGGACACATTGACACGTCATGGTCACACAGGCTGGTGTACTTCTTCCAAATGGGCTTTGATGCTTCTGTGCTGGATGGCCACATGTCTACTTTCAAGTCTTTAAGACCACATATTCTATACGTTTTGGTAGCCAGGCATCATTAGCTTTCCTCAGCACTTTTGCCTATTCACACATTTGTCTTCAGGGATCATCGTGAAGGAGAGCACCATGGAAAGCCATTTTAATAGAGCAAAATGTTCTTCTACTGAGGAAGTAATTGAGTGGAGGCTCAATGAAATTGATGGGCATTTTTGAGGCACCTTTGAGTAGATTAAAATCACCAACATTTCAATTATTATCCCAGCGCTCAGCAACAAGTACAAACAAAGATAAACTGACAAATCTATCAAAAACATAATAAATGAAGCAGGATCAGGGAACTCAATTAACAACTAGTAAGAAGAGCTCAGGAGCTGATGAGTGTAGGTGATCAGTCATAACATATGATCAAAAAGAGTATCTTATTAGACTCCCAAAAGAAAGTTAGCCCAATGTCATACAGAGGAGCTGATTTAAAAGCTACTCCATCATGTCAAAGCTACTATTATACTACAGCACAGAGCTACTGCTTTTCATAAAAATATAGCAAGACATATGGAGAAGAATATTAGTGTCAGATATTGATGAACTACTTTATTTTCTCAGGTCTTACAGGTTTAAATCTTTGGCAGGGTTTATATCTACCACATTTCTATCACTTGCGTTTTTTGGAAAATATTTGAGCCTTCCTTTTCTGACAGGTTTTCACCTTATTCAGATTCTGACTTTTGCATGTTTTATGTTATAAAGTTTGATTAATGTCATTAATGCAGCTCATTATATCAGAATGACAGGAAAATGGATCTTCAACCAACCTTCATGTTAAGCATAGGGAAGAGGTTGTTTGTGGTTAACACAGTATCCCCAGCTCCAGTGTTCTGACTCCATCAGCAAAACTCCATGGATCAAAAACTGATTGTTTTCCAGAGGAAATCGTGGTACAGATGATTACCTATAACCCCTGAACATGTCTAAATAGAAAGGCATTGATAAAAAAAAAACATTTCTTGTTATTTTCTAGCTTATTTTAAGCCAGTGTAAAAAGTAGGAAGATAGAACAAAATAAGTTACTCAGTGCACTGTCGCTATAGCAGATCCATACTTTTCAGATGTGAAATATGCTCTTCATTCAGGGTTTCACATGTCTACCACCTTTCTAGATTAGTTTGATGATCCTTCCATTTGAGGTAGTGTGGCAGTCATTAATCTGGTGTCAATTTCATTATTAGGGGTGTAGGGTTGGTGTCTAACCTGTCAATCTGGACAGAGCTAACGAGACCTCTGGGTGAGCCTGGCTTTCTCCTGATAATTCTGGGAAATATGGCCATATTCACCCCTTGGAGGTGAGAGAATAAGGACTCAGTTCATTGGAGATGCTCTACTCACAAGACGCAAGGCTGACTCCCTCTAAGACATCCCAGAAGAGAAGCCAAACACGCCTACACTGATGGAACCAGATCTCTGGAGCATGAAAAGCCACATAAAGACTCCTGCCAGTGCTCAGATGCATATACCACAGCTGGATACACAAGACTCTGCACCCACAGGCCTGTGACTGTCCTGGCATAGTTGTATGTTCCTCATGAACCAGAAGAAGACTTTATGGATTGGTATTGGACATATGGGACAACTTCAAACTTGTGGGCTTGAACTGGACTGGAATTGGATACTTTCTCAATGTTCCATTGCTCATGTACAAAAATCTCTCCCTCATATACATATGTGTGTTTATGAATGTGTTTCTCTAGTCTACCTGGACTAACACAGGTAAGTTGGAGTGGATTCATACCTCCAAATTTTCACTTATTATCCAATCCCTCAACCACTCAATCAAGGAAGAAAGCAGTAGGAACTGTGTCACAAACATAAATCAATCAGCATTAGGGCTCTCAATTAATTACCAGAGAGAAGAGCCCAGGAGCTGACCAATTTAGGGGAGCAGTCACTTGAAATGGTAAAACAAGTGTATCCCACAGGTCCCCAAGGGGATATTATCCCATGCAATATAAATGAGCTAGTGTTGACTCCCCATCACTCCACAAATTACTCATTCAATGACTGTACATCCCTAATACCTACTACCTTTTTAAAGATACAGCAAGAAATATTTACTGAAACTCAAAACTGAACTTTGAGGGGATGGTCTCATTTCTCCAAGTTGTGAAAGTTTATGTTTTGGAAAGAATTCACACTTATCTCTTTTCTATCATTCATTTTATTGTAAAATATTTGAATCTTCTTTTTATGACAAGTGTCCATATTAAGAGATTTCTGGTTTTTGCAGGTTTTACTAGATATTAATCCTTCCAATGGCGTCATGAATTTCTTCCCCTCACGCTTGTTAAAAGAATTTACTTTGATCTGTCCCTTTCTCTCACATATCATCAATATCCACCTTTTTGGGTTGTTTCTCCCAGAATCAAGATATTCTCCAGGAAATTTCATCTGCCAAAATACCTCCTCTGGACCTGTCCTCCCTTACAAATAACTTAAATCACATTGCAAAATAAAAGCAGCAGTGTTGGCTTTAATGATTTTCTCATTGATTATCCTCTCTTCTGAAACCCGTTACCATGGTGTCTATCCCATTGACGATGATCCCGTGTGGGTCAGGGTAGAATTGTACTCCAGAGACTTTCTAAAGCCTACTGTTTTGAAAGTAGATTCCACACCTTTCTTCTGAGGCACCTCTAAGAAAACTAGAACTTCCTCAAGGCTCTTGGATCTTCTTCAAACCTGACCCAGGGTGCTCACATTTCGTCAGCATGCGAGGTACTTATGCAATGAACAAATCAAAATCATCTACCAACTACAAAATGCATAGCACATATTTATTTCACATGTATTCATAAATGTGGATTTTGTGTATGTACAATGTGTGTTTATGTGCTTTGCATAACTGCACGAGTCCATATTGCAAAACACAATTAACTATGTGCCTTTCTTGTCTGGGTTGCTGTAAGCTGGATTCAACTCATGGACATTGGATTTGATGTACGCACTTTCCGTAGAGAGAGCGTGAAATGGTTAAGTGTCAGACTACTACGTGTCAGACTCCTAAGTGCAGAGGCAGCTATTTGAAAACACCAGTCACTCTCTGGGAGATAAATGTGACTTTATGTTTCTGTGAAGAGTTATTCCCTTATAAACCCACAAGGACAGTTCAGCCATGACCCATTGCATTCCTGTGATTTAGAATCCACTTGACTCTCAGTGAGTGAGTCAATGAGTCAGTGAGTCCTTGCGTGAGTGAGTGAGTGATTGGTGGGTGAGTGAGTGATAGCATTAAGCATCCTTTGCTTCATTATCTATTGTTTGGGCTTCTTGGTTACAGCATTTCCAGGTTCCTGCTTCTTGTACTAAAGACCTTATTTCTTCCTGAGGCATCTTTCCTCTGTATTTTCACTTCTCCTTCTAATGTTATCTACTCATTCTCTCTCTCTCTCTCTCTCTCTCTCTCTCTCTCATTCTCTCTCTGGCTTCTGCGCTGAATATTATGAATGGTTTTCTCTGTAGAGCTCATGGGAAAGATTTACCCCACAAAAGACGTCATATGTCTGGTCACGTAAAATATACCATGGTCACCTCTATTGGAAAAATACTTCCACTGTCATTCAGTCAGACCTTACTCACAGCAGTTTTATAAGAAAGAGTTGAACTGTCCTCATTGGTTTCTGAGACTGTAAACATTTATAGGAGCATAAAGGCTCCTCTTTCTCCTGCAGAGTGGCTGCTGGTGTGGATACACTGAAGATCCAGTGAGTCACCCAATGCATAACACCCTGAAAGGACTGGATCCTTTTTATGCAAATAAAAGATCATGCATTTTGCATTATATATCGTGATCAAAATTTGAAGCAAACAAAAGAAATTTAGAGCAAACAACAACACCAAACACAAAACATTCAATTGACCATTAAGAAAACAGAGCTATCTCTACTGTAGACAAAGTGATAAGGATTATAAAACATATAAATTGGGAAACTGGGACCGAGAAATTCCCAAAGAAACTGCATTCATAGACGATATTCTGTGAATACTTTCACGTGAGAAATAGAACTGTTCAATACATTTCTGGATGGTTCCAATGCAACACAGGGAAGCAGTGCTTTTCAGTTCAACCTGACGTGTCTTTACTCCTTGTACACACATTCACTAACTGATTTCAGTTGAGTTGAAGGATGACAATGACATTGTCCTCATGGCACAAGAGCTTTTCCTCTCCCCCAATTAATCCAGTGTTGGCTTTAGTTAGGATTTCATTACATTGGGGAAGATCGCGAACAACAATAATTACAGAGAATAATAGCTTGATATTGGTCTTAGTGAGTGTCGAATCCATGAAGATGCTGCATGGGGTGTCTGGTGTGCGCATTCTGTGCGTATGGTGTATGGGAAGAATGGTACAATAACTATTCTGGCAGATGGGAATAGGACAGGCTGTATTTTTTAATCCTCCCAATTCCCCCATTTACAATGGCAGTTTGTTTTACATATAAGGATCAAAACTCAAAACAGACAAAAACAACTTTAGTCCAACACTCAAGGGATATGACTTAGACTGATCTTCACGTAGAAAGACTTGCACGAAGTATCTAGGTCAGGCAGTCTGTAAAGTTTGCTCAGGCAGTCTGATGGCTCACCTACCTAGGATCCATGTAATTACCCAGGGTAAAGTGACAATTCTTCTGAATCACTGATATTTCACTGTTTGAAATCATAGTAGGCATGAAAATAAGACTAGATTCCTGACCCACAATGGCCATTCAGAAGTCATCTCTAAGGGTGTCACCATCATGAAGATCCACCATCGGCCTCTGGTCCTTCAAATCGACTAGCACCCAATTACAGCAAGAGCTGATGGTATCACAAACCAAGAAGAATCTGTCACACACTATCAAGCTGCTGACATCTCTCTTCTAGGAGAAAACAATTCAGATGAGACATCAATATCAGAGTGTATAGGGAGACAATAAGAAAACAGTCAGCTAGTCAATGCAGACACACTAGTTATGCCTTATCTACTACCTTGCTTAACCTTCCACTGTGCCCAGATGGTCTCTCGTGGTTCTTTCTTTTTTAAAAACAATCACTTTATTTTATGATGTGGGAAAGAAGTAACACACTAAAAATGTGAAATCAAACCAGTTGTCATCGACTTAATTCTGATCCACAATGCATTGTGTGTTCCGTAATGTGTGTGACGTTTCAGAAGTAGAGCACCAGTTCTCATTCCATGGGGCCCCTGCATAGGTGCCAATCACCCAGCTCTATTATTAGCTGAGAACTTACAGGATTGAAATGAACACGGCTATGTTCCAATATAACTACAAAATTCTTCAGAGTGTCTGACACTACCTGTGGGCCATCATTTCATCAACTCTAGACTATATCATGCCCTTTTGGAGACAGAACAATAAGCGAATGGTAACAATCTCTGCATGCGTATAAAGGTGAGAAGGCAAAGAAGAGAACTGTGCTACAGGATGGAGCACAGTTGATAAGGAAGTGAGGCTCTAGTCCCTTGGGGGGAAACCTCAAGTCAGCTCTCACTTGATCTGACAGAAATGAGCACCACTTCCTGCCTGAAGATGACTTTCTACATTTAGTTGCTGTGGTCGTTACACAATTGCATGTCTACTTGCAACATAGATTAGAGGGGTGGAGGCTAGCCTGACAATCAAGTCCCTGCTTGACATCATTTTGGTGGAGTGACAGAGATCAATTGCTCACTGGAGGGAACACACACACACACACACACACACACACACTCACACACTCTGAGACACATTCTTATTGACAAGCAGCATGTAGCTAGGCTGGAGAAACAGGATGAGTAAGGAGAAGACCTTCACCAGCACTAAGATGCTTCCATGACCTCTCCATCTATGAGACTTCCTGCCCATTGCCCTGTAGTCTTCCTGTATTCAGTATCATTGCACATGAGATATGAGTCTGAAGAGCAATTTATGGACTACTCTCAACATACAGGGTAATATCACAGGTATGGACTTGATCTGGACTGGGCGTCGATGTTCTTTTTTTTTTTTTACTGCACAATTGCTCTTTGATATAAATTTTTCTCTTAGGCCCAAAGGGGTCTTTATGGAATTCTCTAGTCTACCTGGATTACCACAATTGTTTTAATTCTATATTGAATTATTTGAAGGTTTTCCTGCCTCAATCTGGACAATGAGACTGATGCTCTCCCTCTTCTTCTGGACCCCGTGATAACCATGTCCATGTAGAAGAGGACTCTTCCATACTCAGCAGCATCTGTATAGTCAGTGGTTTTCAGCATTGGCTTAACTGTCACTTGATTCCACAAACCTAGAAGCCAAGAAATTGAAGGCCAAATGTGAAGATCAGGAAGCCAATAGTAAATGTCTTTTTACCTAAATGCCCAAATGGCAAGAATGCATAAAATACCAAACCAAACAAGCAAAAAGGTCATTCCTTAGAAGCAGTCTAAGAGGACCCAATACTATATAAATGATATGAATATCCAAATATGTATAACATGAAGGAACTCAAAGGACATCAGGAAATTAATGAATGGTAAAAGGGAAATATTTCTAAGAAACCACTATTACCCATATTCAGGAAAGTGCTGTCACACAAGGAGAAATATTCTTTGATTACTAGCAAAGGTGAGAAATGAAGAGAGAGAGAAACACAGAGTTGTGGATAGACCAGTGCTCACTTGGATGAATGGGAATGCAATATGTAATTAAAGGAAAGTTGGCAATGAAAGATGAAAGTAGGGGAAGACACTTGGTGAAGTGCAGTAATCAAAGAAACAAGGGTAATTAATAGTATACAAACAACCCTTCCACAGAAGTGATGTGCAAATAGATGGACAGACAAGCAGCGTGACCAGGTGTCAGAGGGAAAGTGGGAGGATAGTTGGGACTGCTCACAAAGCCACCTTATGTGCCTTTACAGAGGAAGGAAATAGACTCTTACATCTGGACAGGAGAGAAGCAGGCACCCATACAAGTGATTGCTAGGTGCCCTCAAGTGAGTTCTAACTCAGAGCTGTCTGCTGTAGACCAGGACCTAACACTCTCCACTCCTCCACCATCCTCACCATGGCTACATCAGACTGTCAATGTTTTTCAGCAGCACCATAATGCAAACACACCAATGCTTCTTTGGTGTTCCTTATTCAATATACAACTGCAAATAAAGTGAAAGAAAACACCAGGGGTCAGGCATACTTTAGGCATCAGAAACATTTTAAGACTTTTAAATTTTAAGACATTAAAGAGTTCTGGTGAAGCAGACTAGCCCAATGTAACACATCAGTTTGTCTCTTGACTGCTAGTTCCATGAACATAGACAATATCCTTGACCACTTCAACCTTTCCTTCATTTATCATGATGCGAGCAATTAGTCTAGTGGTGAGGACCTTGTCCTTCTTCACATGGACTTGTAATTCATATTGAAGAATTCTTCAAGCACAGAATCTCATCTGTAGTCTTTATCCTAGGTCTGACACTTAAGCAAGCTTTTAAATTTATCCATTAGTGAACACAGGGTAAAGCAGCCAATGTCCTTATCCAACATCTAAGATTCTGAAAATGTCCTAAAATTCCTTAGACATAGTGATATAACGATAGCCAATTTGCTTCCAGGAAGTGGTGGCAAAAGGCAAAGGTTTCAAAGGAAGCAGCAAACTTATTTGGGGATGTCTAACACAGGTACCTTCTACACATGCAGTCTGAGTGTCCTAGAATAAAGGAGCAGTTGCTGGCTGTCACAGAAACAGACGACACAATACCAAGCAGGCCTTGTGGACAATCCTGATGTTCAGATCCAACCTGTCACACCTTTAAAATGGCAACTCTTAATCTTGATAGTGTGGGGTGCCCAGTCTTGTTCATTGTGCCTTTCACCAAATTTCACCTTGAACTCTTCATGGATGGGACCAGTTTTGCAGAAGAACGCCAACAGGGAATGAACTGGGACATAGATGGCTATAACGAAGTTCTGGTATCCCATGTTTTTCCCAGCACATCAGCCATTGCTCACATTCCAGGCTCTGAGAATGCCTGCCCAAAGTGAAATGCATGACTGTTTACCTTAATTCAATGTAAGATTCAGGAAACTGTCTACAGAGGATGTGGCTAACAAGGTGGGCAAGAAAGTCAATCACAGCCAACACGTGTTTCAGCTTTAACAGTAAGTCCTATGTCAGCACAAGTTTCAGTAATGCATTGTAAAGGATGCCATAAGAGATCTTGTTCTTTTCTTTCTTTCTTTCTTTCTCTCTTTCTTTCTTTCTTTCTTTCTTTCTTTCTTTCTCTCTTTCTTGTTTTTTTACAGGAAGCATTCAAAAGTAGGACTGCAAAGGCTGCAAAGATGTCTCAGTTGGTAATAATAATGATCTTCATTCCCCTGCTAAATTCCCCTAAGCCAATGATGAAGCATGATACCCATCGAGTGCTATAAAAATAGCTGAGGATGAGAAACTTCAAAGTAAAAGAAAATGGTACCATGATGGATTTCTTTTAAAAAATGCTTTTCTTCCAACAGGCAAAAAACCACAGTCATTGAGAGCGCATCATAAATTCTCTCGCTATTGCCAAGGATCCATACTTGACAGAGAAAACAGACATCTAATGGGTCAATGAACTTACCCAGCCACCAAAGCTATTGTAAAACAGAGGGTATCTCAGTTTTCAGAATAGAACTTATAAGACTACATGGTTGCCCCTTAAACCTACCCTTGACCACAACATCAAGGACAAGTTCCCAGGGAGGAGGCCATATATAGATCCTGACAGTCTGTGCTACCATTCTACACCACCTTCCCTACACCCTCCCATTTTCACTCTTCTTGCCATCAGTCTTAAGGGGTACTTCTGGCCTGGATTCTCGGTGTTTCTAGTGTTATCTGTACCAGTGCATCCTCTGGTCTAGCCAGACTTGTAAGCTAGAACAAGGATAATGTAGTGGTGGGGAGGACATATTCAAGGACTAGAGGAACATCGTATGCTTCATCATTGCAACATTGAACCCTGCCTGCCTCATCTCTCCTGGGGCCTTCTGTGAAGGAAAGTCCTGTTAGGGCTTTGGACATTGGTAAGCATTTTTGAAGAACAATTAAGCATCTGTATCTCATTAATATTAAAAATTAATCACTATCCATAATCACCCAGATCTCGTATTTCTTGAGCAATTATCATGTTTTACTGAATATTGAAATTTTATTATAAATAATACTTTTCCAGTTTTACTTTTTTCATTTTTACTTGACACTTTTTAAGTTTACTAAATTGTTCATCTCAGCATTTTCTCCCTCCAAAAGAACTCAGGTCTGTCAAGTCTCCAGATTTGAGTAACTCCCCCAGCAAAACCCCCGAGTAGAATTGGATCCTCCCAAATGGGAAATATTTATTATCGTCACAGAATTCTACAGTCTTTTTTTCTCTCAAAAATGTGACGAAAAAGATATTTAATAATCAACGTTCTAAAGCTTCTATGCCAGTACGATCATTGTCCATTTTATATGATTTCTCTTATTTTTTGTAGTTGTTGCAAGCATCTTCTTATGTGCTATGTGACATACAAACGTGCACATATTGTAATTGACAAACGTTGAGACAGAGGAGGAATAGGGAGGGTCTTCAATCTCCTATCCAGCATCATTGCATATCAGAAGTCAATATGGACACTAACACAGAAGAAGAATGATGTGAACAGGGCACTAGCCTCATCAAAGGAAAGTCATGGGAGCACTGGAGGTGAGAAGAAGACCTGCTACAGATCACTCTCCCTCACCTATTCGCCCTGCTTAGGGAAACACCATCTTTGTGCCAAACCTCTCTGTCAGTGCCAGCCAATAAGTTGAGCAGTCCTGAAAAGGAGAGGGAGGGTTTGGAAAAGCATAAAAAGGACAAGAAAGACATGAAGAGGGCATGAAGCCCCATGTCCACTTAACACCTTGCTTTTAACACTCCAGAAACAACTCAGGGTCATGTTATCTCACAACTAAGCAGGTGTGCACATCAACAACTTCTATGTTCTGCCAAGTTAAACATCCTTCAAAACATTCTGATTTCTCAGGATTGAGAACAAAATCTCCATTCTTTATTGCATCTACAATGTCAAACCGCAAGCTCAAGCCAACAGGGACTAGCATTTAAGTCTTGAACTCTTGAACTATTTCAAAACCGAACTTTAGTGGCCTACAACACCTCTCCCTATAAACACAGCACTGATAGTCTTCAGGCACACACAATGCAATTTCTGCCGATCTCCAGGCGGCCACAGCCATGGGAACCTTCCTCTTCCTTTCTGCCATTCTCCTGCTGGCCCTCCAGGCCCAGGCCGGGCCGCTCTCCGGAACAGCAGATGAAGTTTCGGCCCAGGATGGGTCTGGAGCAAAGGAACAGGACGTGGCAGTCTTCTTTGGAGAAGGCAAATCAAAAGCCTTTTGGTGAGATCAATGTACTACAGGGTGTTTGTGATCCATTTATGCCATAAACTAGCCATGCAATCATAAGAAAAAAAGGGCATTGCTATTAGAGGCTACTTACTGGTTCTCTCAAGACCAACGGGTTTGCTTCCATATGAAGCAGTGAAACTCATTTCAGCCATGGAGTGCCTCTGAAATGAGGATTAGTAGATGAGGGAGAATGAGGTGGAATGAGAGGTTGGAAGTCTCAGATTTGAGACTTGCAGGGAAGTAGCATATAAATGGGATAGTGGACAAAGAATGGTGATCCTGACTGACCACCACAGTCAATAAGGTCAGTTTGATTTAAGACAAATGTATAACTTCTGACCATCCAAATAGGACAAGTGCTCTGTCTACTATGATTATTCCAGGCCATTATGTTCATTAGTCTTACCTTTACCACTGTGCCTGACACCCTTCTTTTTTCTGCAGGCTCGCAGTCAAAACCCTATTGCAATTGCAGAATGGGAAGCTGTATTTTCCCAGAAGTTTACGTCGGTCCCTGTTCAGTCATTGGTGCCAGTATTTAATTGGGCTAAGCACTATTAAAGAAGAACCCAAACACTACAACATTCACGTGGAAAACTTGAATGGAAGCCATTTAAGTCTGTGCATCTAGTGATTTCTGATCCTCTAATGTCCTCTGCAGAATAAAGTTTTTAAAAAATTAGATTTTTCTATTGGGTCTTTTTTCCCATGTAATGTGTTTGAGTGGTTCATTTGTACAGAGAATTATGGGATCGATGATTTTATTAAGAAGAACTGGCCTATGGAAGCCAGTAAGGCATATTGAAAGCATGTATAAGCTTCAGATAAAAAAAACTTAAGATTTGAATTAATAAAATTCATTACCATTATGAGACTACTAAAAGGAGGGAAATTGCTATGAAGCTCACCAAAGGATGTTAGCTGATCACAGGAAATGGTGGTTATTTTTAACTCTATACAAATTTTAAGGGGAACTCACTGCCCTGAAGTCAAGATCAACTCATAGTGACCACAAAGGACAGAATAGAACTGCCCCAAGAGTTTCTGAGGCTGTAACTGCTTATGGGAGTAAAGCATCCTAAATGGAAAGACATTCATAAATAAGAATGATAAGAATGCTTGGCTTACTTTAAGCAAATGTGTAAAGGATAGCATCAAATGTTGAGTGCAGTCTCACTTATGGCAACCTCATATGCTTCAGATCTAAAATATACACTTTGTGTAGAGTTTTAAATGACTATAATCTCGATAAAGTAGGTTGATATGCCTTCCTTGAATGTTTCTTTTTTTCGTAAATTTTATTTCTTTTATTTCATTATTTTTAATGATACTATTGGGGACTTTTACAGCTCTTATAACATTCCAGAAATCATTGATATCAAGCACCTCGGTAAACATTTTTGACATCCTAATTTCCAAATATTTTCTACTTGAGCCGTTGGTATAAGCTCCTCTTTTGCTCTCATTTTTCTAAATATATCTTTTTATTGGGAGCTCATAAAGCTTCCGTCTTGATCAATACACACATCAATTGTATGCAGAGCACATTTGCACACTTGTAGCCATCATCATTCTCAAAACATCCTGCCACCATTTCAGGCCCCTGTACCAGCTCCCCATATTTTCCCTCCTTCCCTGGTCCCCCAAGAATGCTTAATAACTTACAAATTGTTATTACTTTGTCACATCATACAAAGTCTGATGTATCCCTTCACTCACTTCCCCTTTCTGTACTCCAGGGAAGAGATTATATGTAGGTCCTTGAAATTGGTTACCCCCATTTATTCCACCATCATTCCCACCAGTGGTCCCGAAGGGATCATAAATCCTTAATTTCCCATGTTTCCAGTTCCAGTGTACAACCCTTGTTTGGATGGATTTGTCAGGTAGAATTGGTATCACGATAGTGGGTGCGATGAAGCATTTGAGAAGTAGAGGAAAATTGCATTAATACTGGCTAATACACTGTGCCTTTACTGACTCATCTCCTCTCTGGAACCCCTCTGTAATAGTATGTTGCTTCACCTATTGATACGTCTGGGTTCCCAAGCTGTACTTCCCCTCATTTATAATGATATAATTTTTATTTCTTTGATGTCTGATACAGGACCCTTTCACATGTCATGGTCACACAGGCTGGTGTGCTTCTTCCAAGTGGGCATTGGTTCCTCTGTGTCAGATGGCCACATGTTTACTTTGAAATTTTTAAGACCCCAGAGGCACATGTTTTGGTAGCCAGGCACCATCAGATTTCTTCAGAACTTTTGCCTATGCACACATTTGTCTTCAGTGATCATCGTGAAGGACAGCATCATGGAAAGTCAATTTAATAGAGCAAAATGTTCTTGTACTGAGGAAATACTTGAGTGGAGGCTCAATGAGATAGAGGGACATTTTTTGAGGCACCTTTGAGTAGATTAAAATCACCAAGATTTCAATTCTTTTCCCAAGTCTCAGCAAAAAGTACAACAAAGGTAAAGTGGCAAATCTATGAAAAACATAAAAAATGAAGCAGGATCAGGGAACTCAATTGAAACTAGTGAAAAGAGTCCAGGAGCTGATTAGTGCAGGTGATCAGACATGACACATGAGTAAATGGGGTTTCTTACACGACACCGAAAAGTAAGTTAGTCAAATGTCAAAAAAAGGGGGAATTTTTTTCTAAGAGGCCCCTCTTAGAAAGGGTCAAGGAAATGTTCTCACACTACAGGAAACATTCTTTGATAATCAGCAAAGGTGAGCAAGGAAGAGAGAGAGAAGCACAGAGGCCAGGGTAGAGCAGCGCTAACTTGGATGAAGCGAAAAGTAATATGCAATTAAAGGAAAGTTGGTAATGAAAGGTGAGAGTAGGGGAAGACACTTGGAGGAGTGCAATAATCAAAGGCAATTTATAGTATATAGACAACCCTTCCATAGAAGTGATCTGCAAATAGGGGAAGAGTCATTCAGGGTGAACAGGTTTCAGAGAGAAAGGGGGAGGATAGTTGGGACTGCTCACAAAGCCACCTTATGTACTTTTACATAAGAAGGAAACAGACTCATTTTGGACAGGAGAGAAGCAGGCAACTTTCATACAAGTGTTTGCTAGGTGCCCTTAAGTGAATTCTAACTCAGAGCAGTCCAATATATACCAGGACCAAAAACTGACCCCTCCTGCACCACCCTCACCACGGCTACATCACAGTGTCAGTGTTCTTCACCAGCACCATAATGCAAACACATCAATGCTTCCTTGGTGTTCCCTATTCAATATACAGCTTGCATATAAAGTGATTGAAAAAACCGCGGGTCAGGGTCACCTTAGCCATCAGGTAACATTTTAACACTTTAAAAGTTTAACACTTCAAAGACTTCTTTCTGATGGAGCAGACTAGCTCAATGTAATGCACCATTCTGTCTCTTGACTGCTACTTCCATGAACATAGACAATATGCTTGACCAGTTCAACCTTTCCTTCATTAATCATGATGCTACCGATTAGTCCAATTGTGAGCAACTTCACCTTTTTTGCACGAACTTAAAATTCACACTGAAGAACTCTACGAGTACAGAACCTCAACTGCGGCATGCATGCTAGGTCTGATACTTACGCAAGTCTTTTGCTTTATTAGATAGTGAACACAGGGTACAGCAGACAATGTCCTTATCCAACATCAGGATTCTGAGAATGTCGGAAAATTCCTTAGACTTAGAGGTTCAAGGATCGACAGCCTGCTTCCAGGAAGTGGTGTCAAAAAAAAAAAAGATTCACAGACAGCAACAAAACTTCTTTGGGGATGGATATCTGATGCAGGTCCCTTCCACACATGCAGTTCTGAGAGTCCTCGAGTAAAGGGGAAGTTGCTCATTGTCACAGAATCAGGTGACACAACACTAAGTAGCCCTTGTGAACACTTTAATGTTCAGATCCAACTTGTCACACCTTTAAAGTGACAACTTTTTTTATCTTTTTAGTGTGAGCCACCCCATCATACTCAGTGTGCCTTTCACTAAATTTGACCTAGAGCTTTTCATGGATGGGAGCAGTTTGGCAGAAGAAAACCAACAGAAAATGAACTAGGACATACACAGCTTCAATGAGGTCCTTGTACTCAATGTAATTCCCAGTACATGAGCTATTCCTCATACTCCAGGCTCTGAGAATGCCTGGCGAAGACGAAATGAATGGCTGTTTACCTTGATTCAATGTAAGTTTTAGGAAACTGTGTCTACAGAGGAAGTTGCTAACAAGGTGGGCAAGGAAGTCATTCACAGACAACAAATGTTTCAACTTTTGCAATAAGTCCAATGTCTGCACAGATTTCAGTAATGCATTGTAAAAGATACCACAAGACATCTTTTTCTTTTCTTTTCTTTACTTTTCTTTTACAGAAAGCAGTCAAAAGTAGGATTGGAAGCAAAGGCTGCTGAGATGTCTCAGTTGGTGATAATAATGGTCTTCAGGCCCCAGATGAATTCCCCATAAGCCAGTGATGAAATATAACACACAGAGTGCTACACACCAGTGATGAAGCATAACACACAGAGTGCTACAATAAATAGCTGAGGAAGTGAAACTTCAAAGTAACCAAAAATGATACCATGATGGATTTCTTTTAAAAAATGCTTTTCTTCCAACAGGCAAAAATCCCCATCATTGTGAGCGCATCATAAATTCACTTACTGTTGCCAAGAGTCCATGCTTGATAGAGACCACAGACATCTAATGGGTCAATGAACTTACCCAGCCACCAAATCTATTGTAAAACAGAGGGTATCTCAGTTTTCAGAATAGAACCTATACGACCACATGGTTGCCCTTTAAACCTACCCTTGGCCACAACATCAAGGACAAGTTCCCAGGGAAGAGGGCATATATAGATCCTGACAGTGTGTTCTACTGTTCTACACCACCTTCCCTACATGCTCCCATTTTCTTCCCTCTCACCACCAGTCTTAAGGGGTCCTTCTGGCCTGGATTCTCTGTGTTTCAAGGGTCCAGCTGTACCAGTGCATCCTCTGGTCTAGAGAGTTTTGTAAGCTAGTGCAAGGTTTATGATAGTGATGGAGAGGACATGTTCGAGAACGAGAGAAATATCGTTTGCTTCATCATTGCTACATTGCATCTTTGCTGTCTCATCTCCCCTGGGGCCTTCTGTGAGGGAAAGTCCCGTTAGGACTTTGGACACTGGTAAGCATTTTTGGAGTACAATTAAACATCTGTATTCTCATAAATAATAAAAGTTTACCACTATCCATAATCACCCAGATATATTATTTCTTGATCAATTATCGTGTTTTACTGAATATTGAAATTTTATTATAAATAATATTTTTTCTAGTTTTACTTTTTTCATTTTTTCTTAAGTCCTTTTAAGTTTTTCTGCATTGTTCATCTCAGCATTTTCACCCTCCAAAAGATAGAAAAGGTCTATCAATCTCCAGATTTGAGTAACTCCCCCAGCCAATCACCCAAAAAAGAATTGGATCCTCCCAAATGTGAAATCTTTATTATCTTCATAGAATTCTACATTCATTATTGTCTCTCAAAAATGTGAAAAAAAGATATTTGGTATTCAACATTCCAAAGCTTCTATGCCAGTCTGATGATTGCCCATTTCATATGATTTTTCTTATTTTTTGAAGTTGTTGCAAGCATCTTTTTATGTGCTATGTGACATAGAAACAGGCACATTTTGTAAATGACAAACATTGAGACATAGGAGGAATGGGGAGGGTCTTCTTTCTCCAACCAGCATCATCACATATGATAAGCCAATATGGACATGAACACAGTAGATGAATAATGTGAGCAGGGCAGTAGTCTGATCAAAGGAACATCAAAGGAACACTGGAGATGAGAAGAAGACCTGCTACATATTACATACCCCTCACCTATTCACCCTCGTTAGGATAGCGCCTTCTTTGTGTCAAACCTCTCCCTCTAAATGTAGCATTGACACTCTTCAGGCACACACACTCGAGCTCCTGCTGACCTACAAGCGGCCACAGCCATGAGAACCTTCCTCTTCCTTTCTGCCATTCTCCTGCTGGCCCTCCAGGCCTAGGCCGGGCCCCTCTCCAGAACAGTGGATGAAGTTTCAGCCCAGCATGAGTCTGGAACAGAGGAACAGGACATGGCAGTCTCCTTTGGAGAAGGCAAACGTTCAGTCCAAGATGACTTAGGTAAGATCAATGTGCTACAGGGTTTTTGCGCTCCATTTACGCCATAAACTAGCCATGCAATCATTATAAAAGAAAAGCATTACTATTAGAGGATATTTACCGGTTCTCCCAGGACCAAAAGTGTTTGGTTCTATATGAAACAGTGAAACTCAACATTTTCAGTCATGGAGGTGATGCTAATCTGACGGTAGCAGAGTGCCTCTGAAATGAGGATTTGTAGATGAGGTGAAATGGGAGGTTAGAAGGCTTGAGATTGAGATTTGCATGAAAGCAGAACGTAAATGTTAGACTGGTCAGGAGAATGGTGATCCTGTTCTGATCAACACAGTCAACAAGATTAGTCTTCATGTATGACAAATGTATAACTTTGGACCATCTAAATAGGAAAAGAGCTCCGTCTACTATGATTATTACAGGCCGTTAAGTTCATCAGTCTTTCCTTTCCCACTGTACCTGACACCCTTCTTCCTTCTCCAGGCTCTCAGTCAAGAACCAACTGCAATTGCAGAACGGGAAGCTGCATTTACCCAGAACATCGAGTTAGTACCTGTGTAATCAATGGTGTCAGCTTCCAATTTTGCTGTCACTGAGCTCTGTTAAAGAAGATCCCACACGCTACAAGACTCACATGGAAGACTTGAAGGAAAGCCATTGTAGTCTGTGCACCCTGTGACTTCTGATCTTCCAATGTCCTCTGCAGAATAAAGTTTCAAAAAAAATAGTTTTCTATATTGGGCCTTATTTCCCCATGTAATGTGTTTGAGTGGTTCATAGTACAGAGGATGTAGGCATGGATGGTTTAATTAAGAAGAACTGGCCTATGCAACCAGTAAGGCCTATTGAATGCATCCTTATGCTCCAGATAAAAAAATCTGTAAGATTTGAATGAATAAAATTCTCTACCTTTCTGAGGCTACTGAAAGGAGGGAAGTTACTAGGAAGTCCACCACAGGAGGATTAGCCCATCAAAGGAACTGGTGCTTATTTTTGACTCTCTCATAATTCTAAGTGGTTGCATGAAGTCAGTGCCAACCCACAGTGAGCACGAAGGCAGGAAAAGAACTGCCCCTTGAGTCTCTGAGCTTATAACTGTCTATGGGAGCAGAACACTCTAAGTGGAAAGGCATTCATAAATAAGATGAACAAGAATGCTTAGTTCACTTTAAGCAAAGGTATAAAGTAGAACATCAGATGGTGAGTTCAATATAACTTTTGGTTACCTCACATGCTTGAGATCTGAAATATACTCTATGCTTACAGGATTAAATGACTGTAATCTTGATAACGTAGATTTATGGGCATTTTTTATTTTTTAAAGATTTTATTGGGGGCTCTTATACCTCTTAAAACATTCCATACATCATTTGAATCAAACACACTTTCATACATGCTGCCATCCTAATTTCCGAATATTTTCTACTTGATCCCTTCATATAAGATCCTCTTTCCACCTCCCTTTTCCTAATAAATCATTTTATTGGGTCTCATAAAACTTCCAGCGTGATCAACACATACATCAATTGAACAAGACCCCATTTGCACACTTGTCATCATCACTCTCAAAATATCCTCCCTCCAATAAGGCCCCCTGTTCCAGCTCCCCATATGTTCCTCCCTCCCTGTCCCCTCCCCCATTAATAACTTACAAATTGTTATTACTCTTCCATATCACACACTGTCCATGTATCCCTTAATTCACTTCCTCGTTGGTTGTACCGCAGAGAAGGTTATATGTAGATCCCTGAAATTTGTTCCCCCTTTCTATTCCACCACTCTCCCGGTATCAACACTCCCACCACTGGTCCTGAAGGGATCATCTATGCTAAATTTCGTATGTTTCCGACTCCAGTGTACATCCCCTGCTCTAGATGGATTTGTCAGGTAAAATTGGGATCGTGGTAATGGGTGAGAGGAAACATTTGAGAACTAGAGAAAATTTTCATATTTAAATGTTACTGCATTATACCTTGACAGGCTCCCTTCATCCCTGAGACACCCATGTAAGGGGATGTCGCCTGACCTATTGATGGAATTGGGTTCCCAATCTGTACTCTCCCTTATTTATAATAAGCTAATTTTTAGTTTTTTGATGTCCCATACCAGATCACTTGGACACCTCATGGATCAAACAGGCTAGTTTGCTTCCTCCATGTGGGCTTTGTTGCTCCTGTGCTAGATGGACACTTGCTTACGTTCAAGTCTTTAAGACCCTAGACACTATATATCTTAATAGTCAGCCACTATCAACTTTCTTCACCACACACATATACTTATGCACACATTAATCATCAGTGATCATATCAGGAAAATGAGCATACGGTGTATGATTTTTAGTCCTTGAAGCCTAATTACTGATCGTTTTGACACCTTGTGGTCGCACAAGCTATTGGGCTTCTTTCATATGGGCTTTGTTGCTTCTGAGCGAGATGGCTCCTTGTTTACTTTCAACCTTGAAGACCCCAGACGCGACATCTTTTGATAGCCAGGCACCATCACCTTTCTTCACCACATTTGCTTTTGCACACACTTGTTTCCAGTGATCATAGTGAAGGAGAGCATCATGGAATGCCAATTTAATAGAACAAAATGTTCTTGTCCTGAAGCAGTACTTGAGTGGAGCTTCAATGCATTGATGTACATTTCTTTTCAGGCACCTTTGAGCAGGTGAAAATCAACAGTGTTTCAATTATTATCCAGGCTCTCAGCCACCAACACAAACAAGGATCATGTGACACCTCTATCGAACACATCATAAATGAACCGGGATCAATGGTCTCAATTAATAACTAGAGAGAAGAGCACAGGAGCTGCTCAGTGTAAGTGATCAGTCATAACATGTGATCAAATACAGTATCTTATTAGAACTCCAAAAGTAATTTAGTCCAATGTCCTACAGAGGAGCTGATTTCAACTCTCTATCATGTCAAAGCTGCTATCATACTACAACACAGCCCTACTGCTTTTTATAAAAACCTACCAAGAAATATAGAGAAAAATCGTAGTGACAGATATTGATGGAACTACATTATTTTCTCAGATCTTACAAGTTTAAATCTTTGGCAGGGTTAATCTCTACCACGTTTCTATCACTTGCTTTTTTTTGGAAAATATTTGGGCCTTCTTTTTCTGACAGGTTTTCACATTATTCAGATTCTGACTTTTGCATGTTTTATGTTATAAAGTGTGATTAATGTCATTAAAGCAGCTCATTATGTCAGAATGACAGGAAAATGCATGTTCAACCAGCCTTCATGTTAAGCATAGGGAAGACATTGTTTGTGTATAAAACAGTATCTGCAGCTCCAAGGTTCTGACTCTTTCAGCAAAGCATCATGGATCAAAATCTGATGGTTTTCCAAAGGAAATATTGGTACAACTGATTACCTATAATTCCTTAGCATATCTAATTGGAAAAGCATTGATAAACAGAAAATATTTCTTGTTATTTTTTAGCTTATTTTAAGGCAGTGTAAAAAGTAGGAAGATAGAACAAAATCAGTTACTCAGTGCATTGCCACTATGGTAGGGCCATACACTTCAGTTGTGAAATATGTACTTCATTTAGGGTTTCAAATGTCTACCATCTTTCTAGATTAGTCTGATGATGCTTCCATTTAACGTAGTATGTCAGTCACCAATACTCGAGTCAATTTCATTATTAGGGGTGTAGGGTTGGGGTCTAACCCGTCAATCTGGAGATAGCTAACGAGACCTCTGGGTCGGCCTGGCTTTCTCCTCATAATGCTGGGAAATATGGCCATATTCACCCCTTGGAGATGAGAGAATAAGGACTCAGTTCATTGGAGATGCTCTACTCACAAGACTCAAGGCTGACTCCCTCTAAGACATCCCAGAAGAGAAGCCAAACATGCCTACACTGATGGAACCAGATCTCTGGAGCATGAAAAGCCACATAAAGACTCCTGCCAGTGCTGAGATGCGTCTACCACAACTGGATACACAAGACTCTGCACCCACTGGCCTGTGATTGTCCTGGCATAATTGTATGTCCGTCATGAACCAGAAGAAGGCTTTATGGATGGGTATTGGACATATGGGACAACTTCAAACTTGTGGGCTTGAACTGGACTGGGATTGGATACTTTCTCAATGTTCCATTGCTCATGTATCAAAATCTCTCTCATATACATATACATGTCTATGAATATGTTTCTCTAGTCTACCTGGACTAACACAGGTACCTTTGACTGGATTCATACCACCAAGTTTTCAATTATTATCCAATCCCTCAACCACTCGATCAAGGAAAAAGCAGTAGGAACTGTATCAAAAACATAAATCAATCAGCATTCGGGCTCTGGATTAATTACCAGAGAGAAGAGCCCAGGAGCTGACCAATTTAGGGGAGCAGTCACTTGAAATGGTAAAACAAGGGTATCCCACAGGACCCCAAGTGGATATTATCCCATGCAATATAAATGAGCTAGTGTTGACTCCCCATCATTCCACAAACTACTCATTCAATGACAGTACATCCCTAATACCTACTACCTTTTTAAAGATACAGCAAGAAATATTTACTGAAACTCAAAGTTGAATCTTGAGGGCATGGTCTCATTTTTCCAAGTTGTGAAAGTTTAGGTATTGGACAGGATTCACACTTACCACTTTTCTACCATTCATTTTATTGTAAAATATTTGAATCTTCCTTTTCTGACAAGTGTACATATTAAGAGGTTTCTGGCTTTTCCAAGTTTTACTAGATGTTAATCCTTCCAATGGCGCCATGAATTTCTTCCCCTCTCGCTTGCTAAAAGAATTTACTTTGATCTTTCCCTTCCTCTCACATAACATTAATATCCACCTTTTGGGGTTGTTTCTCCCAGAATCAAGATATTCTCCAGGAAGTTTCAACTGGCCAAATACCTCCTCTAGACCTGTCCTCCCTTACAAGTAACTTAAATCACATTGCAAAATAAAAGCAGCAGTGTTGGCTTTAATGACTTTCTCATTGATTATCCTCTCTTCTGAAACCCGTTACCATGGTGTCTATCCCATTGATGAAGATCCCCTCTGGGTCAGGGTAGAATTGTACTCCAGAGACTTTCTAAAGCCTACTCTTTTGAATGTGGATTTCCACAGCTTTCTTCTGAAGCACCTCTAAGAAAACTAGAACTTCCTCAAGGCTCCTGGATCTTCTTCAAACCTAACCCAGGGTGCTCACATTTCTTCAGCATGCGACGTACTTATACAATGAACAAATCAAAATCATCTACTAATTTCAAAATGCAAAGCACATATTTATTTCACATGTATTCATAAATGCGGATTCTGTGTATGTACAATGTATGTTTATGTACTTTGCATAACGGCACGAGTCCATATCGCAAAACGCAATTAACTATGTGCCTTTTTTGTCTGGGTTGCTGTAAGCTGGATTCAACTCATGGACATTGCATTTGATCTACGTACATTCCCTGGAGAGAGCGTGAAGTGGTTAAGTGTCAGACTACTAAGTGTCAGACACCTAAGTGCAGAGAAAACTATTTGAAAGCACCAGTCACTCTCTGGGAGATAGATGTGACTTTTTGTTTCTGTAAAGAGTTATTCTCTTATAAACCCAAAAGGAAAGTTCTGCCATGACCCATTGCATTCCTGTAATTTAGAATCCACTTGACTCTCAGTGAGTGAGTCAATGAGTCAGTGAGTCCTTGCATGAGTGAGTGAGTGATTAGTGAGTGAGTGAGTGAGTGAGTGATTGGTAAGTGTGTGAGTGAGTGAGTGAGTGATTGGTGACTGAGTGATTGGTGAGTGAGTGATTGGTGAGTGAGTGATTGGTGAGTGAGTGATAGCATTAAGCATCCTTTGCTTCATTATCTATTGTTTGTCCTTGGATACTGCATTTCCAGGTTTCAGCTTCTTGTACTAAAGACCTTATTTCTTCTTGAGGCATCTTTCCTCTGATTTTTCACTTCTCCTTCTAATGTTATCTACTCATTCTCTCTCTCTCTCTCTCTCTCTCTC
>PVJH01022391.1:0-36614 GCA_004026705.1 Nesogale talazaci | reverse complement strand
ACATGGTTCAATACAAGATATTAAATTCTTTTGGGGGGAGAAGAAGAAAAAATCTTGCTGACAGCCATCTGGGGAGGAAATTCTTCTTTGTCGTCTCTCTCCTCCTTCCACACTTGGCTTTTGCTGTCTGCTCTGCCCAAGTGTCTGCTTTTGGGGAGGCTTCCCCTGGTGCAAACCAGAAGTGGGGGTGGGTGGGTTGCTAGTCTGGCTACCCCAGGTGCTTCACCTAAGGGCCTCCTGCATCCATGGGACTGAGGGAGGTGCTTGCCTAACCAGGATCCTGCTCTTCAGAGACTCAGGCTTGGGCCCCGTTCAGAGCACCCCGCACCCCACCCTCGCCCTCCACCCAGAGGATACGCGGTAAGCACTGCCGTCTTGCATAAGAAGAAGGCAGGAATGTTGTACTGCTCGAACATCAGCTCTGTCAGCTTCTCCCGCTTGGCCCGCGTGTTCCACTGAGGAGACAAGTGCAGGGGGGAGGATTCAGAAAGGGAGAGGCATAGATCCACGTACACCCACACCCACACTCACACACACACACTCACATACATACACAACTCGGCGTGAAGGACAGAGCTCAGACCTCCAGACTGACATAGACTGTTAAAAAGTGAGAATGGGGCTGAGCCCCGGTGGCGTAGTGGTTGTGCGCGGGACTGCGGCCCACTGGGTTGGAGGTTCAAATCCAGCAGCAAGCCTGTACCTCCTGCTCCCACCACCAGAGGGCAGTGATGCCTCAAAACAAAAAATCAGAAAAAAAAAAAAAAAGAAAATCAAAAAGTGAGAATGATCAGCATTTCTCACAATCTAAATCCAGCATAGGGAACAAGAACCCAGATGCACAAATCTCACACAGAAAGTTCTCGGCAGAGCTCCTGTGGCCTCTGGGTCTCCTTGACTCCTGGCCCAAGGCGCTTTATCATAGAATGTACATTGAAGGTTGCTCCCAGTCTCCAATTCATGCCTCTTCCCCGTTCTAGTCATCTCGGGCAAGAGCAATGAGAAAGAGGCCATCTGTATCAAATGGTGGGTTGAATACAGGCTCCGCTTTACTCCCTCCCAAGAGCCCATCAAAATTAGAGCAAGGGGACAATTTTAAAAGACATGACCCCAATGTCTCAACCGGTCAATGGGCACATGAAAAGACACCCAGCGTCCTTAGTAATTAAGGAAGTGGGCCCAAGCTACAGTGACATGAGGAGCACGATGAGGCTCATATCTGAAGTCACACGTGTTGGTAAGGATGGGGAGAAACGGGGACATTGCCCCATTGCTTAGGGGAATGTGAAATGGGTCAGCCACGGTAACCACGTTTGGTGGTCTCTCAACAAGCTAAACATTGAATGAAATGACCCAGCCAATTTTGCTCCCAGCTACACACCCGGAAGAACTGGAAACAGGTACAGAAACAAACCCTTGTGCATGGATGTTCATAGATGTACCATTTGCATTAGACAAAATACGACTTCCCAAATATTTATCAGGGGATGAATAGATAAATAAATGGCGACGTTTACATAGAATGGAATATTTTCCGGCCATATAAAGACATGTCGGACTGATACATGCTATACCACGGATGGTTTTGAAAACATTACACTAAGCGAAATAAGTCAGACACGAAAGACAGCATGTTATATGATCCATTTATATGAGCATCCAGATTCCATAGAGGCAGAAGGCATATTGGTGGTTACCAGACGTGAGGGGAGGGTGAGTGGGGAGTCCTTGCTTAGGGGCAAGTGAGTTTTTGTTAAAGGGAATGGAAAAACTTGGAAACAAATAGTGGCGTTGACTGCACAGCCTTAATCATGTGACTAAGTTACACTAAGATGTACGTGTAAAAATGCTGAAAGGATGATTGTGTTGGTATATCCACGCCTATATTTACCACAGTGAAAACAGTTCTCAGATAGATAAATAACTAGCTTGACAGAAGTGAAAAGAGCTCTGTGGAAATGAAAACTTTCAGAGCAAAAAGAAGAAAAATGAAAAGCTGACTAGACAAGTTGGATGGTGTAGTCGAGGGCCAGTTCTGTAAATCAGAGCAAAACGAAAAGGAGATGCCCACAGAGATCCTACAGGACGGAGGAGAACTGCAAGTCTTCATGGAAGCGGACTGCTGGGGAGCAGCCGGTGGATCTGAACCCATGACCTGTTGGTTAGCAGTGGAGCACTGTAGCTACCGCATCACCAGGTCTCCTTTCTCTCACTGCCATGGGGCCGCTTCTGACTCATAGCTCCTCTGTAAGGCCAGGTAGACCAGACCTTTGAAGTTCCGAGACTGTAGTCTGTATTTAAAGCAAGCAAAAGAAAACAGCAAGCACGAAACACCTCACTCCCTGCCATCAGGTCCATGCTGATTCGCCCCAACCCTCTACAGCAGGGCAGAACTGCCCCTGTGGGTTTCTGAGAAGAGCTCTTTTCTTGGGGGGGGGGGCATCCCTGCCCTCTGGTGGTGGTGGGAGCTTCCCAGTGCCGCTCCTGAGAGCTGCCACTGGATTTGAACCGCCAAGCCCGCCGACCGCAGTTCCGCACTCAAACCACATACGCCGCCGGGGGCTCAGCCCTCTGAGACGAGCTTTCTATGGGAGTAAAAAGCCTCCCTTTTCTCTCAGAGCGGCTAGTAGGTTCCGCCGCTGACCTTGTCGTTAGCAGCCCAACATGTCACTCATTATGCTATTGGGTCTTCTTCACTCAAAAAACAAAACCCCCTGACACTGAGCCGATTCTGACTTACAACCCTGTAAGACAGAGCAGAACGAACGCGCCTGTAGGCTTCTGAGATGAGAGGTTGTTGTTTTTTGCTTTTCAATAAGTCTTCATGGAAATGGAAATCCTCATCTTTCTCCCACGGGTGGCTAGTGGTTTTAAACTGCTGGTCTTGAGACTAGAAGTCCAACTCGTCTAGGAGCCTGGCAACAAATGGAGGATGGCAACAAATGGGCAAATGCGGTCTGCATACAATGGATGGATGTATTGATAGTGATACGAGTTGTATGAGCCCCCAATAAAATGATTTATTGAGAGAAAGAAAAAAAGGAGTCCACCTCGTGTCGCCACGGTTCACGTAGGTCAGCTTTAGGGTGCAATAGCCTAGCAACAGGACTCTCAAAAGAGAGAACAGAGGAAACGGAAAGAACGATATTATCAAATAAATAGTTTTTACATTTTTCATTCACATCGTTTCCAGATTAAAAGGACATACTGAGGGTCTAAGGTGATAGCTGAAACTAGATGACTATCACTACATACCACTGTGAAATTATAAAACCTTGAGAACAAAGTGAAGGTTCTAGAAATCCCACAAAGAAAACCATGGCACCCCAACAGATCAGGAATCGAGGGCTTCAGCTTCCTCAGGAGCAGCAATAGATGCTGAAAGACAATGGAGAATTGTCTTCAAGATTTTGAAGAAGAATGAATTTCCATCTAGAGTTTTATACCTAGCCAAGTTATCACTACCAGGTCAAGCATGTAAGGTATCCAAAAAAAAAAATTCCTTCCCGTGATCTTTCTTTTTGTTTGTTTGTTTGTTTGTTTGTTTTGCTTTGGGTTTTTTTTTTGGGGGGGGGCATCACTGCTCATGATCTTTCTAACAAAGTTATTGTGCTCCATGGAAACAAGGGAATAAGCCAAGAGAGACTCATGCGAGAAAGGAAACAGGACCTGTAACATGGGGGAAAGGCAAGAGAACTGCTCAAAGGAGGATGAAGGCAGAGGCCAGGATGACAGCTCGGCTCCAGGTAGAGGTATAAGTGAAGCAGTCAGTGGGGTCCTGGAGAGATGTCTGGGAATTCATAGACTACCTAATGAAATGAATATATTGAAAGAACTCATAAATCTGCTGAATAATTTGGGGTCAAATTAGTAATAAGTATGTGGGAGACCACGGAAAACTAAATTCAAAACAATTTCTAGTCCTAAGGAAAACAAGAAGTTGTCCAGGAAAGATAAAGTGATCACCGTGTCGTTCCTATCCCAGTCCTGACGATCACACATAAGGATAAAAATGTAACCACTGAGTCTTGACATGAAAAAATAGCTAAAATACAACTACACAAGAAGGTGGGGAGCGAGACGTGTGTGGGGCGTGAGTTGGGGGAGGAAATCTCACGGATAAGGTCTGAAGCAACAACAACAACAACACCATGCCACAAAGTTAGCGTGATATTTAGAGATGTGGAAGGAAATATACAAAGACTTCCAAACATGAGATACAGGCTGTGGCTTTGGGAAAATGCTGAGGAGGCAAGAGCAACCCCCCCCCCCCCACACACACACACCCCTCCACCACTGAGCATCTTTATGGAAAGGAGTCTGGTGATGTAGAGGTTGTGCATGTAGTCGGGCCTGGTAACCCACCGGCCACCCCCCACTCTGCGGGAGAAAGGTGGGATTTTCTATTCAAAGACACAGTTAAGTCTCAGAAAGTCGCAGGGGGAGTTCCACTCCGTACTATCAGGGTGATGTGCGTCAGCATCCACTCCATGGCAGTGAGTTTGGTTTTCTGGTGTGCGGCACCCTTTAGAAAGCACATAGGGTCTTTGTGTGCGCCTCTATTGCTGGCACCGCTGTCTTAAGTCAAAAGTTGAAAACAGGACCTCGGCGGCAAGGGAACGTGAAGCGCATGGGCTGGCTGTGGGGAGGGCAGGCGAAGAGGAGGCGCTGGCGATGAAGGCAGTGAAGAAGGCAAGTGGTGGTCTGACGGGTGGGGCAGTTGAAGTGAGAGGGGCATGGTGGGAAGGAAGGGCCTGGGTCCCGGAGCTGGACGCCCGCCAGAGGAGGCACTTACCGGGGCCTCGGACATGAGCACGGGGTGCAGGTTGGGCTCAGACTTGACGTGTTTGCTGTAGGTGTGGTCCAGGATGGCGCGGAAACACTCCCAGTCCTCGACTGGGGCCAGGAGACCAGCAAGGAGAGACCAGGAGGGCAAGCAGGCATCAGAGGACCCCCAGGAAAGGGGCAGGAAAGGCGGGGGGCGGGAGATCAGGTCCAGCAGGAAAGGCCCTCTCCCAAGAAACTGGCGTCCCGGGGAGGGCTGGGAACCAGGCAACTAAGGGGCGACTGCAGTGGAGGGGGTCCCAGGACCTTGGGCCACTGTAAGGAGTACTCCTTGGGTCTGGGTGTGGCGTCGGGGGCTGTGGGGAGTGAGACCGGGGTCTGTGTCAGGAGGCAGCCGTGGGGCCCCTTACTCATGCCATTCTTGAGGGGTGACATGACCTCCGCTCCATCCCGAGGCACGTGCAGGGCGTTGGTGTCTATATGGAAGACCTTCCCTTTCTTCTCTTTCTCCCCCTCCAGCTCCAGCCCGCCCCCCTCCTCCGCGGCCAGCAGCCCCACCGTGGTGGGGAAGTCAGCCTGAGGGGGTATAGAATGGGCAGGGCCAAGGGTCACCCACTTGCCGGAGGGGGGGCGTCCAGTCGCACAGCGAGGCCCTCCACCTCAGCCTGCGGTGCGCTGGCTTTCTCCCCGCACACATCCCCGCTCTGCGGAGCCGCTCAGCGGCTCGCTGAGAGTCCAGGGACACCGGCCAGCCTGAAGGGGACCGGGCGCCCTGGGGTTTGGGGAGGCGCCTGGGAGACTCACCTTGGGGCAGTCCTCTCCTGCGTAGCCTGCCCGGACAGAGAAGGAGCCGATGTCAAAGACCAGCGCCCCCACCTCATCTGTGAGAGGAGACAGACCGGCGGGCGTGTGAGGGGGGTCTCCCCAAACTGTCTCCCCTGCACCCCTCCCAGAGGAAGTCAGGGCAGGGCCCTAGGCTGGCCGCCTTCGGTCACAGGGTGGGGGTGGGGGGCAGGGTACTGAGCGTGGGGCCAAGTCCGCCAGAATCCCATCTTCCCCAGGCCACTTGTCTTTTGCGCGGAAGAAGGGGCTAGGGGTACTCAAGGCGGTGGGTCCAGCGGTAGAGTTTGCCCCCCACCCTCCACCCCGAGAGGGAGGAGGCATCCCGTTTGGGCCGGGCTAAAGGTAGGGGGCCGCTCAGGATCCGAGCCCTGGACCGGGCCCGCTCAGGGGTCCAGTTGACAGGCCCCGGGGCGTCTGGAGCGTGGGGCGCGCGGGTTCGGGCCCCGGGGTTGCGGTTGAGGCCGCGCGGGCCTGGGGCTCCCCGGGGCCGAGGTGGACTCACCTCCGCCATAGACGCCCCCGCTCATAGTGCCCGCTCGGCGGCTTGCGGCCCGTGGGCGGCGGCGGGATCAGCACCGAGGCGTCCGGACAGCTCCCGGGATCCCGGGAGGGGCGGGGCGCGCGGCGGCCAATCGGAGGGCCGGATCCCCCGCCCCCACGGCGCCTCCGATTGGCTGCGAGGCGAGACAATAACCCTGCCGGGGGCCGCTGCTTTAAAGGAGCCGGTGCCTCCACCTCTGGGGGCGGGAAGGGAGGGGTGGGCTGGGGTGGGCTGGGGGGCGGCTAGGCCGGGCGTGGAGCGGTCCTTGGAGGTAGGCGCTCCCCGCAGGAAAGGATGGAGACCCCGCCTTTTTGGGAAGCAGCAGTGCGCAGGGTGCCTGGGGGAGCCCCCGCCCCTTTCCTTGTTTCAGTGGGGTTGGGGGAGAGGGAGGGCGCCATTGTCCCGGAGAGCCGTCGGCTCGGGCTCCTGAGCGCCGCGCGGGCATCTGCAAAGCCCAGGTCCGCGAGAAATCTCCAGAGAGGGAGGGGAGGGAAGAAGGACGCGGAGAGGTACCGGAGGGGGCGTGTCTTCACCCTGCCCCAGTGTCTTTCCACCCTTGTCTTTCTGATGCCCCCTCCCTCCCTCCTTTTTCCTCTCCAGTCCTCGGGTGCCTGGGCCGTACACAGGCACAGGTGTGCACGCGCGCGCTTACCCACGCGCACACAAGCGCTCAGCTAACCCAGGCTCAGCCCCCTGTGGCTCTCTCGACAGCCCGTTGTTGGGCTTTGGGGACATTTATTAAGCGAGCGGGTTTGCTGCTGGGAGGTCTCTCAGGTCTTCTGGACTTGGTGGCGTGACACTGCCTCCCTAGCGGGTAGGAGCACTGCTGACGCCTGGGTTAGCCAGACCCTTGTATGAGAGTGTGTGTGTGTGTGTATATATATATATTTGCATGTGCATATGCATGTGTATATATATGTGCACGTGTATACGTGTATGTCAAGGATGTTCTGATCTGATCTGGTTTTGTTTTTTGGAGTGGGCAGAGTGGCATTCAGATGAAAGAAAAAAGGGAACTGTGTGACAGTCACAATGAGCCTGAAGGTCCACCTTACCAGACACTGGACTCTGGAAGAGGCCATTCCTTTGCCTTAACAAGAAGACAGAGGGTGTCAGTTGGCTTAGGGGGTCCTTTCTGGCCACTGACCTTGACACCTAGTGTGCCCTGGATTTGGCTCCAAGGTCAGGTCAGGATCCCTGGGTTGGAGAGGTTCAGCTGAGGTGGGAAGGATGAGCTCTGGGGAAGGTGAGCGCTGGCTAAGGAGCGGGGAGACTGAGACGCTCCTGAGTGACCCTGGCCAGTCATTGGTTTCTTTCTAAATTGAGGCCTGGGTGAATTAAATGAGTGAGCTCCCAACCCTCTCAGGACCGCACGTCTTCATCTTTCAAAGTGGTGAGATGAGAGGTGAAGGAACAATGGGGATCAAAGTGATTTTATTGATGACCTGCTGACACTTTGATGGCGTTCCTTTCCCAGGAGTCCCCTTTGCCAGTTCCCACATCATCTTGGATTCAGGAACTGTCCCAAGTCCCCAACACTTCCCACCCCCAGAACTTTAGGGACCATTAAGGAGCTCTAGTAGCACTGTCAGATAAGTGCTGGGCTGCTAATCACAAGGTCAACAGGATATAACCATTACCATCAGCCTCTCCACGGGGGGGGGGAGGGGGGGGAACAGGAGGCTCTCTGTCCCTCAAAAGATTTGCAGTCTCAGAAACCCCTCTAAGGTTGTTACGAGGCAATCAACTTGATGCCAATGCGTTTAGTGACCATTAATCCAATTCCTTGGTTTTACCGGGATCCCCCCACCCAAAAGTGGCAGGGACATAATGGGTCACACAGCCCACTGGAGGCAAAGTCTGGGACTCTAGTTCAGTTGAGAGATGGCTTTGCTTCATAATGCCCCTGTGTTCCTTTTCCGGCTCCAGTGACTTCTTCTGTCAAAGAGCTGGTGGTGGCACTTAATCCGAAACTCAGGTGTCTACTCTGTAAACATGGAGTCTTCAGCATGTCCTTGGGGAGTTTTTGTCGGGCTGTAACATGATAATGAAGAAACTAGAAGTCTGTAGATTTTCTAGTGATGAGAAGTGAATTTTTTTTTTTTTGGCATCACTGCCTTCTGGTGGTCTTGTGAGCTACCCAGCGCTGCTCCTGAGAGCCACCGCTGGATTTGAACCGCCAAGTCGCAGTCCCGCACTCAACCACTTATGCCACTGGGGCTCAGCCTGGATTTTTTTTTTTTGTGGGCATCACTGCCTCTGGTGGTCGTGGGTGCTACCCAGTGCCACTCCTGAGAGCCGCCGCTGGATTTGAACCGCCAAGCCCACGGGCTGCAGTCCCGCACTCAACCACTTATGCCACCAGGGCTCAGCCCCAGATTTTTTTTTTTCCGGATTTTTTGTTTGTTTGTTTTTTAATAGGCATCACTGCCCTCAGGTGGTGGGAGTAGGAGGCCCAGCCTTTGCTCCTGGGAGCTGGAATTGAACCTCCAACCCAGTGGGCCGCAGTCCCGCGCACAACCACGACGCCACCGAGCCTCAGCCTTGGATTTTTTTTTTTTAAGAAGTGTGTTTTATTGTCAAAACTATAATCTTCTAATTACTGAATTGGATTGGTTTCTCTTCCAGGCAACTGTTGCCAATTCTCACTGGTCATGGAATCTGGCCTTAGACTCTATTAGGAAGGTGGTCAGGTTGCAGGTGTTCTTTTGCTTCATTCCTTCCTTCCTTGAGTCAACAGTTTTAAATCGGCAGGGCTGTGGGCCAGGCACTGTGCTAGGTGAGGACATACTGAGGTGCCTCAGACAGTGCCCTGCTCTCAATGAGTCATAGGGCAACAGGGAACTCAGACATGAGTGAAAATGAGATTCAACACAGCCTGGTGGATAGAGGGACTGACTCCACTAGTTCAGAAAGGCTTTTAGAAATGACGGTGGAACTACATGGGGAGGAATGAGCAGAATAAGTAGTGGTTTACTGTCAGACACGGTGGAAAAGGTCTTCTTTCCAGGCAGTGGCTTGTTCAAAGGTGTTGAGATATAAATATTTCTGGCATATGTGGGAAGAGTTGGGAGTTTAATCTGGAAGGAGTACTGGATGTGACTTGTGGGGAGAGAGCAGTGTTGGGGGGTTAGGGGGTTGAGGTTGGAAAAGCTGTGTAAGACCCAATCTTGTATTCAGCGAATCCGAATCATTTGTGCCAGGCACTGTTTTTATACCGTTTACAAAATACCAAGCCAGGTCTTCATAACAACCTGGTTAGTATCCCCCTATGGCAGGCAAGGAAACGGGTATGCAGAGGGGGAGTGACTTGCCCAAGGTCGCAAATCTCCTAAGTGGGATTTGAACCAAAGTCTGGGGAAAATGCTGATCCCAGTGTGTGTGTGGGAGGGGGGGGAGGGGGGGAATTTCGTCATGCTTTTATTCATTACGTAAATATTCCTTGCGTAATTGATAGGCACCAGAGATAAAATGGTTGAAGAAATTTGACCCAACTCTCATAGGATGCAAACACCCGCCCCTCCAGGAAGATGGCTGATGAAGCAATTAATTTAATAAAGGCAGCTGGGGATGCTCATTTTTCATGCCTACATTCCGATTGGCTGGCGAGGAGCCCTGGTGATGATTCCAAGGTGGTGGGCACAGGCCCTTCGGAGACTCCACTTGGGGAATGAGTTGGCATCCTGTGGGATCTGCCCATTCCTTCTTGGACTCTCACCCAGTCCTCTGCCAAATAAACCAAGTGCCTTGGCTTTACAGAGAGCCCCTGGCCCAGTGCAGGTGGCAAATATCCAGGAAGAAACCGAATAAAGGCTGCAGTGGGGATGGAGCCAGCATTGCAGTTGGGCACAAAGAACTGCTGTCTGGTCAAGAAGGGTTTCACAGAAGAGGCAATATTTAAAAGAAGCCGCAGGAAATGGCCTGCGTTTTTCCAGCTGGGAAGGAAGTGGTGGTAGAGTGAAGGAGGAGGACATTCTGAGGAGGGGGATGAGACCAAGTCTATGAGCAAGGTTAAGATGCTCGGCCCTCTCTACTGCATAGTTGTGACCCAATGTGCAGCTTATAAAGCAGTGGTTCTCAACTTGTGGGTCGCGACCCCTTGGGGGGTGGTGGATTGACCACCGGAAAACACAGATATTTCACAAAAGGTAATGACATATTGTTTTGTGATCCACCACGATGTTTTAATTACATTTAACGGCGTTCAATTTCTAACAATGAAAATACGGCCTGCATTTCGGATATCTACCCGACGATTCATCACAGCAGCAAAGTGACGATGATGAAGTAGCAACAAAAATAATTTTATGGGCTGAGCCCCGGTGGCGTAGTGGTTGTGCGCGGGACTGCGGCCCACTGGGACGGAGGTTCAATTCCAGCAGTGGGGCTGGGCCTCCTACTCCCACCACCGGAGAGCAGTGATGCCCCCCCCCCAAAAAAAAAAAAGAATTTTATGGTTGGGGGTCACCACCCCATGGGGAACGGTATGAAAGGGTCTCTGCATGAGGACGGTTGAGAACCACGGTGTGAAAGGTAGCCCTGGAAGCAATTTGGAAAAGTTGGTCAGAGAGGGGCTGTTCTAGAGGCCAGGGAATCGGTAAAACCAAAAAACCAAGGTAATAACTATGAACATGCAGCAGAGGGGATGGGTTTAAGGAATATTTAAGAAGCAGTACTGACAGCATTTGTCAGAAAGACAAGGCTTTCTACTCCAGGCTCCGAGAGTCGCAGGGGCGGTTCTGCCCTGTCCTGCAGGGCACCCACCAATTGGAATGGACTCCACGGCAGTGCGTTTGATATTTTAGTTTTGCTGACAGGAGTTCTCCACCAATGACAGGCTGGCCTTATTTGAGCATCTCTCTCGGGTCTTTGTTTCCTCACATTCGTAATGTCTTAGCTGGGTACCTGGCTAAGAGATTACATTTCTCAGCCTTCCTCACATCGAGCCAACTTCTGAACAAAAGTTAGTGGTGTCCTTAAATAGAAAAGGACTCTTGCTCCCTTCCGTAGGCCCTTCTCGACCGGGGAGATTCTGATCCAGTGGTGGGAGCTGCCTGGACCACTTTGGAGCCAGAGCTGGACGCTGTGTGTCAGGATGGCAGAAATACCTTGATAGTCTTACAGAGGGTCTACGTTAGGGTTGTTGCTTATGCTGGTATATTTCGGGGGTTCTTAGACACACACGAGGGTAGCTAAAAAACGTTTTGCTACTAGGGTGCCAGTTCCCACACGCACAGGCTTATTGCAAACAAAACGTGTTCAAACCTGTCTCTGTGATCAGTGCTCAGTGGGTGGCTGCCAGAAAGTTCTCTCGGTAATAGACGTGTGTGCGTCTCTCGATGGGATTTCTTCCAAAAGAAGACCATCCATCACAAGGAAAGACTGTGACTAAGATCGGAAACCGGTTGAGGAAGACTCTGGGCTCACTATCTATGCAATAGCTGCTGATTTCACTCTCTCACGTGGTTTGGCACTTTCTTTTTGTTTTGTTTTTATTGGGGCGGCATCACCGCCTCTGGTGGTCGTGGGCGCTACCCAGAGCTGCTCCTGAGAGCCGCCGCTGGATTTGATCCGCCAAGTCTGCGGGCCTCAGTCCCGCACTCAACCACTTACGCCACCGGGGCTCAGCCCGGCACTTTCTTTTTGAAGCCAACTTCTTGGCCTCGGCAAGCTTTCAGCTTGACGGGTGCCAAAAGGGCTTTAGGAAGATCATAGCTAGTTGTTCATAAGCCCCCAGGACTGTCCTGTGTTCTTCAAGAAAATTTATCAAAATGACCCCTTTGAGATTAAAACACAAGGAAAAAAAAAAAAAGTCATGAGAACCTTTTGCGCTGACCTGTCTGGCTTGAATTCGGCAGACACCCTCAGGGGAAGCCTGTTTTGATTGGATCTCACTCTCTACAGCGACATTTCCTTTCACACAAGCGCTAAGCTAATGAAGATGACTTAATGGAAACAATTTGTCTTATTTTATTTTTAGTAACTGGGAATGATTGTGTCTTGGATTTATCGATAGGATTCAATCAAACAGAGGTTTCCGAGGGTGTCTGCTAGACCAGTTAAACATAAGGCACACCGGTCAGTTCAGGAGGTTATGGTCACTGGGCTTTCGGGGGTTCAAAGAAGTAACCTTGACAGATTTTTCTTGAAGGACACTGGACAGTCATGGGAGCATGTGCTGGAAAAGTTATTACAAAATTGAAAAACTGCATTGCTGAGGGAAAAAAAAGTCAGTTGCCACAAGGGGTTTCTTTCCTCTTACAAAATGCACTTGCTCACTTTTTGAGGGGAGCGGAGGTTTTCCATTAAGGATTTCCTTGGGCAACCTTACCCCCAACCACCCCACAACCCGATCTTGCTCCTGTAGACATCCTTCTGTTCTAAAACTCAGAAAACACTTTAAGCCCTTCGGGATGACCATCCTGCCATTTGGACAGAGTGTAAACCAAAGAGTGCAGAATTCTTCTAAGAAGGGTTTTTTTTTTTTTTTTTTGCGGGGGGGGGGGCATCACTGCTCTCCTGTGGTGGGAGTAGGAGGCCCAGCCCCACTGCTGGAATTTAACCTCCTTCCCAGTAGGCCGCAGTTCCGCGCACAACCACTACGCCACTGAGGCTCAACCCCCACCTTCTGATGTTTTCTTTGAATAAATATCTCTACCATTTTAAAGCAGGACCTTTTCACTAGGCACTCTGGTGGCATTGTGATTGGGTGTTGGCCTGCTAACCACAAGGTCCGCAGTTTGAAACCACTGGTCAAGATGAAAATTTCTACTCCTCCATAGTGACAGTCTTAGAAACACACAGGGGGCGGCTGTACCCTGTCCTGTAGGGTTCTGTCGCCTTGAGTCGGCACTGACTTGATGGCAGTTATGTCTTTCTCTCAATATCTACGTAGTTGACCATCCTTTGGTAAGCTCCAGGGTAGAGGTAGCACGATAGCTGGGTCCAGGGAAAGGAAGGCAGAGAAGAGTGGATTGGGTAGAGAATGATCAATTGAGTTTTGAATATGTTGAGTGTAAGACATCTGTGATCACTAAGGTGCAGTAAGTGTTTTACCAGCTATGTGGTGTGTGTGTGTGTGTGTGTGTGTGTGTGTGTAGAATATGGATCTGAAACGTTTGGTCAGGTCCACGGTATCACTATTGACATCAAGCGACCACGATCAATGTGACTTCGCTAAACAGGGAGTCGGGAAGAGGTATACAATGGGCTCTTGTGAGATCGGATGAGCTAGCACAAGCTGACTCCAGCCCACCACTGCTCATGAGTATTCAAATGGAGATACTCATTCTGCAGCTGGACAGACACCAAGTCTGCTCACGGGGAGAGAAATCTGGCCTGGGCATTCAGAGTGATGTGCAGCGGGCAGTAGCTCAAGTCACAGTAACAGATGAACTCATCCATTGATTACAAGGAGAAGGAGAGAGACGAGGTGGATCTTAGGAGGGAGGGAAGCACCCAGGTTTACGGGGCGCTCGGAGAAGGACGGGAAAGAATAAACTGAGGAAGAAGCGTTCTGCCGACACATGGCACATGGCAGTCAGTTCCTCCACACAAGCCCAGGACTTGGGCCTTCCCAGGGAAGGTGGTCACCCTCTGGACATCCCTTACCCCTCTGCATACTTCCTCCCTGCCTCCTCTTCGCCCACCTCCCCAGCAGCATCTGAGCGCTAGAACCAAATACCTTGGTTTTATTTTCTTCCCAAATACCTTGATTTTATTTTCTTCCCACTGCCCTCCCCCAATCTTCCTGCATCCCCTTCAAGCCAAGAATCCTCTTGGGTGGCTTCACTGCCTCATTTTGCACTCACGCGGAGCCCACCGCCAGTGTATTCCTGACCCCCGTCACCCACTGCAAATGCTCCAGACCAGTCAGCCGGGTTCCAGTCCCCGCTTCACCTCTCTCAGTGGCAGCCAGTGCTTGCCTTTCCCTGTGCTTCTGGTTTGTTTCTTGGCCCGCCACCCCCTCCACCCCCCCACCCCCGCCCTGGCTGCTCCTGGCACTTTGCTCTCTCCCACCTGACCTCTAACTGTTGGGGTTCCTCGGGCGTTGGCCTTAGGCCATCTTGTCTTTTCCTTGACTTTCTTTCTGACGTCATCTGCTCTCCTGCACCACTCCCCACCCCAAGGGCACTCTTCCAACCTCAGACCCTCTTGCTTCTGCAGCCGCCCGTTGAACCTGTCCCCTGGGGCAGCGCATAGATATTTCAAACCGAACCCGTCTCACCCCCAAGTTCCTGGTTCTTCTCCCTAAATGTGGCCCCTCTTAAGTGGACTGCTCTCAGCGAATGGGTCCTTCTGTGCAACCAGCCCTCAGAGTTCTGCAAATGGTCATCTGCCCTCCATCGCCTCACTATCAGCCCCAGGTATGCAGCAAGCAGAAGGGTCTGAACATGTTCTCGGCTGTAGTCGCTCTGTCTGTCCCAGCGCCTGATCCGAAGTTGGGGCTTGGTACACGTTCGGGGCATGAATGTCAACGGGACGGCGTCGGAACCCCAGCAGTCAAAGTGAGCGGGAGCCGTGTCAGGGCCTCTGGAGCTTCACACGCAGCGTGGCTTTCCTCCCAGGCTTTTAGCTTTTTGAGTGACTTCAGAGAAGTCATTTGGCTTGTCAGTAAATCAAGGAAATTGCGATCAATGATCTGTAAGGTTCCTTCCAATTTCTAGCATCTAATTGACACTTATTAGATACAGAGGATTGTGAGACTCTGAATAGTTCATCTTTCTCCAGTGGAGTCGTTGGTGGTTGTGAACCAATGGCGTTGGGGTTAGCAGTTCAATGCTTACCCCACAGTGCCACCAGGGGGGTCCTCACTGAATTGGTGAATTCAAAAGACAACCCCAAACTCACTGCCACTGAATCCATTTTGACTCATACTGACCTTACAGAACAGGGTAGCGTTGCCCCTATAGGTCCCCAGGAGTGTAGCTATTTATAGGACTAGTGTTTTTCTCCTGAGGGGCGACTGGTGGTTTCGAACGGCTGACCTTGTGGTGTGGTTAGCAGTCCAATGAGTAACCAGGGGTGCCTAATAAAATTTGAACATACCCGAGACTGTGACTCTCCCACCCCTGCCCCTTATTGGCTTTTTTCTTTGAAAACCTCTGTGCAATGTCCTTCCGTTGCAATATATATATATATATATATATATATATATATATATATATATATATATATAACTGTACGAGAATCCAATGAAAGCTATTTGTTGGCTTGAACTTTCCAAAGCATTTTTTCCCCCCATATTTTTCCCCCGGAGATTTTCTAACTGTCCAAGAGGCCTGCTGAGAAGGTAGCCATCAACACGTTACAGATGCAGAAACAGAAACCATATATGGAGGGAATGTCATCCCATGATCCACGTGGGCCACACCGAGGCCACTATTGCTATCACGGCCTGGTACAGTGGTTGAGGCTGCCTTGGCTGGGATCTGAACTGCAGCTGTCATTGTTTCTACCGTGAAATGGAGATAAGGCTCATATTTGAGCCCACAGGATCCTTCGCCACTCAAATTCCCGGCCAGTGACTCAGTGTAGACTCGAGGCAGCCCTGTAGGACAGGTTTCTGAGATCGTCACTCTTTCCAAGAGTAGAAAGCCCCGTCTTCCTCCGGAGGAGCGGCTGGCTGGGGGCTATGAACCGCAGACCTTGTGGAACAGCCCGGCGCATAACCACTGCACCAACAAGGCTCCTCATGGGATGCTTCTGAGTTAATTTATAGAACAAAGCCCATCCCTGCTATGAAGTCAATTCTGAACCATCACACTGTTAAGGAGTTCATTCTGACCCATGAGGACTTTGTAGGGCAGAGTAGAAAATCTCCTTAAAGTTCCTAAAACTGGGGCTGAGCCCCCGTGGCATAGTGGTTGAGTGCAGGACTGCGGCCCATCGGGTGGGTGGTTCAAATCCAGCAACAGCTCTCCAGGAGCAAGGCTGGGCCTCCTACTCCCACCAGAGGGCAGTGATGCCCCCTCCCCAAAAAAAAAGAATTTAAGAAAAGTTCCTAAAACTGTAAATATTTCCAGGGAGCAGCCAGCCAGCCTTGTCTTTCTCGCCTGGAGTGGCTGGTGGGCTGGAACCACCGACCTTCTAGCCCAATCACTTAACCCATTACGTCTCCAGACCTCCCGTTGAACTCTCAACTCAAAACCTGTTGCCGCTGAGGCTTTGTCAATCTTTATGGGAGTAGACAGCTCTCCCCTCCCCCTCACCAAACTGGGGCGTCCGAGCCACTGACCTTGTGGCTAGCAGTCCAATGCCCAACCCTACGTGTCTCCAGGGCTGCTGTGTAAGTAACCAAACCCAAACGCTCCTTGGAAGGCCCGATGGCCAGGCTTCATCTCAAGGGCCTTGCCGGTGTTATCAGGAGAGACCAATCCTCAGAAGAGAACCCCGTGGTGCTTGGTCAAGGGGTGGGGCCGCGGAAAGGAGGAGGAAGGAGATGGATTGTCACAGTGGCTGCTACAACGGGCACCGCCATAACCCAGGTGACCAGGGCACCGGTCCCGGCGGGGTCTAGGGTGGCAATGAAGGAGCTCCATCGAGGGGACCCAACATCTCACTGCCACGCCTTCCACACACAGTGACCCCGTCGGGGGACTCCATGGGGGTGAGACTGTAAATGGAGCGGATAGCCTCATCTTTCTCCCGAGGAGAGATGGGAGGTTCGAACCGCTGACCTTGACCCACTGCGGCACGAGGCCTCCTGCCGTGTCAAGTGAGAGACTCAGGACCTATTATCTGAGGCTGTGTCCAGGCCTCCACGGAAGCTGACGGGCATGACAGCGAACTGCCTGCACGGGACCCTCCCAACAGCATTCTTCGGGGCCCCACCGCCCCAGAGACTGGTCACTCTGACCCTCCGCCGCCGGGGACCGCCCGGTCCCGAGGCCCCGCCCCCTCACGAGGGGCGTGGCTCCAACCGGGTGAGGGGCGTGGTCCATAGGGAACTGGGGCGTCGAGCCTCCCTTCCCAGTTCAGAGCCGCCCCATCGAGGCGGGGCGGGCGGGGAGCGGCGGGGCGGTCACGTGACCGCCGGGCGCCGTCACCCTCCCCTGTGTGGGTACCACCTCGGCCCGTCCCCAGGGGGGGGATGTCTTGCTTCTTTCCGGGAAGCCCACGATTGGCGTGCGTGCGTTCTGCGCTGCAGAGAGTGCCGTGACTCAGTCGCCCTGGGCCCGGTCAGCGGCCTTTCCTCTTCCGACCTCCCCGCTCCGAGTCGTTGGTCTCGCCCGACCGGACCCTGGGCGCGGCGCGGCGGCGGCGGCGGCGGCGGCGGCGGCGACCGCGTCACCGGCGGCCGGGATCCCTCCGCTCAGGGGAGCGAGTGCTGGACGCTCGAGTTGGGGGTGACTGAGGATATCCATCCGCGCCGCCGCAGCTGCCGCCTCCGCCGCGGAGGAAGACAGAACCTCCCGCGCTCCTCTAGCGACCCTTTCGCAGAGTCCCACCGCCACAGGTACCTCCGCTGACAAAAGAAGTCCTCCCCCCCGCCTGCCCACCCCACCCCAGCCCCCCGATTCCCTTGGGGGGAAACTTCTCTCCCTTCTGGCTCCGTGGTCTGGCCTCTGGGGAGCGGACGTAACTCCCCAGACCTCCCCTCCCTGCCGCCGGCCCCGTCGCTTCTAAACCCGGAAGGGGAACTGGGGGACCTTGGCCCCCCAAGAATGCGTGCGATCCCGGCACCGCCAGCCGCTGCGGGCCGGACCCCAGACCTTATCCCCACCCCGCTTGCCTCTTGCTTCCGCAGAAGTTGGGGAGCCAAATTAGGGGCTTCCTCCGGGTCCCGGCCCGCCCCCTTTCCTTCCCTCACCGCCACCACCAGCACCCCGACGCCTGCTCCCGGGCACCCCCTCCTCCAACCTGTGCCCTCCTCTCCCACCCTCCGGGATCCAGGCGTCTCGCAAAACTCCGGAACCCCCCGAGAGGCAAGCAGGGCCGCGAGGCCACCCTTCCCTCCGTCCCCACCCCACCCCCGATCCGGCTGCTGCCGGCGCTGTCTGCCCCCCACTCCCTGTTCCCTTGACGGCTCCCCACCCCAAGCCTACCTTTCTGGGGGGGCCCCCCCCACCCCTGCTCCACCCCCAGCTTTCTTTTGGGCAAAATGGAGGTCGTGGGGGCCGCGAGAGCTTCGTAGGGCGGCAGCGGCCAGCGCCTTGCAGCCGCCCGATCCCGGGACCCTCGCGTGTCAGCCCCCCTTTGGCGCCGCCAGACCTGCGGAGGCGGTGACACCCCTATTTCCCCTGGGGGCCTGGGCGTCGGTGTGTCCGGATCGGCGGGGGGCTGCCCAGGGGGGCCCTGGAAGGTGCGGGAGGCGGGTGACCCGCAGTCGCCCCCGCCCCCGGCCGCTTCCTCCCGGCTGTTGCTTTTCCTCCGCCCCGGGCCGGGGCCGCCGGGGCTGGAAGGAAGGGCCTTTGTCCGGAGTTGGCGGGGCGCGTCTCCGAGCCCCCCCCCCCGCTTCCCCGCGGGGCGCTCCCGACCGCCGGACTTCGCCGAGGGGGGGGTGTCGGGGTGGGGAGCGGAGCGGAGCGGAGCGATCGCCCCGGGCCTGGGGAGCGGGGGTGGGGTGGAGGGCGCCGCGTGCAGGGCTGGGTCCCAACAAGTGTCCGGGAGAGGCCAGGATGCGGGCCCTGGAGCGCGGCCAGCGCGGCCCCGGGGCAGCGGGGCCCAGCCTGTGGGATGGGCGCCTGGGGTTCCGAGGGCGCCAGGGCTCGGCCACCTGGGGCCGGCGCCTGGGAGCGAACAGCGCTGCGCCGCGGGGCCCGGACCTCTCTAATTACTCGAGAGCTGCCCCCCTGGGCATTCCGCGGGCACGGCGACGCGGGGCGGCCAGCGGCGGCTCGCTGCCCTCGCCCCCACCCGCCGGCGGCGGCTCATGGGGCGCAGCCGGCTCGGGGAGGACCCGCCGGCCCGCCGCCCCGCACCTATTAGTTCCCAGTGGGCTCTCCCCAAATCCTGTAAACAGCCACCCTGGCCGGTTCTGGGCAAGGGCGGGAGGCCGGGCCGGGCCGGGCGGGGGCGACGGGGCCGGGGGTGGGGTCACCCACTCTACAGGTCTCTGCGGTGGATGTAGTTGCCTTGGCAACGGGACTAGGGTGGGGGCACTTCACCAATGAGGTGCTCTCAGTCCGGGTGACGGTTGCCTAGGCAACTCCACGAGCAGCCCAGCTTCCCCCTCTGGTTTCTACACGCCCCCCCCCGTCCCCCACCCCCGTGGAAACTGGGGGTGTGTGGAGGGTGTGCGGCATGTGGGGGGGGGGTGAATTGAAAGAGGCACCGCCCCTTTCAAAATGAGGTGCTGCAGGGTGGTGCCCGGGGCGGACACCAGGTCTGTTTTCGAAGGGACTCCCTCTCTTCGCCACCCCCCCCCCCCAGTTCCTGCCGCGCGGGTGTCCCGCCCGGACTGCTGTCCCAGGGAGGGGTTTCCCCCCTCGCTTCCTCTTGCTCTGCCCGCTCCGTTTCCGGGGGGCGGGAGGAAGATTGAGGAAGTCGGCTGCTGGCCGTCGGCGACGTCTCTGGGCTTCCAGGGACCCGGGTTCTACCCCCGGGACCGGGGCCCCAGGCTGCCGCCCCCTCCCTCTCCCGCCCAGCCAGCGCTCACCCCTTCCGGCCGCGTTCGACCCCGCCTTTCCCTCGCTGCTTCCCCGGCTGGCGGCCTTGGGCCCTGACGTCAGCCTTCACCCCCCCACCCCCAGGCCTCGGGCCAGCGGCGAGGAGCTGCCTCCCCCAGCCCCCGTCCCGCGGCCCCCAGCCGCCCCCAACCCCGCCCCACGGGCCCGGCGCCATGAGTGAGCTGGAGCAACTGAGACAGGAGGCCGAGCAGCTCCGGAACCAGATCCGGGTGAGGGCTTGGCCGCTCGGGCTCGGGCTCGGGCTCGGGAGGTGGAGCGGGCCGGGTGTGGGGTGTGTGTGCTCCGCCACCCGGGCCGGGAGTGGCCGCCGGGCGCTGCCCTCCTGGGTTGGGGAGGTGGGGGGAAGGTACCCTGAACGTAGTGCCTCGCCCCCTCCCCCCTTTCCCCCTCCCACCCTGGCCCTGCTTTCCGCGGGGGGGCCCTGTCCAGGGGCCTCCCTGACCTGCTCCTTGGCCTCTTTCCCACAGGATGCCCGGAAAGCATGTGGGGACTCCACACTGACCCAGGTGAGAGGCGTGCAGGCCCGAGGAGCTGGGCTTCAGGGAGGGAGTGAGGATTTGGGGCCTCGCCCTGAGCCTTCTGCCTCTGCTTCCAGATCACAGCTGGGCTGGACCCAGTGGGGAGAATCCAGATGCGGACCCGGAGGACTCTCCGCGGGCACCTGGCAAAAATCTATGCCATGCATTGGGGGACAGACTCAAGGTGTGTGTGCGCGCGTGTGTGTGTGTGTGTGCATGCGCACGGGGATGGCGTGCTCCTGGGCTGATTTTAGAGCCCATCGGCAGAAGAGGGGTGGGGAGAAGGATGGGCAGCCTCTTGGATCTGGAGAAAGACCCAGGGTGCCAGAGGGCTCCCCAACAGCCCAGTGGGATCTGGGTCACCAGGGCCTCCCAAGCCGCTGCTAGGAGAGGTCTCAGGCAGATGTGTGCCCTGGTATGACGGTCTTCCTGCCTGCAGACGAGGGCTTCTGGCCCTGAGCTCCTGGCTCTCTCCCATAGGCTGCTGGTCAGCGCCTCCCAGGACGGGAAGCTCATCATCTGGGACAGTTATACCACCAACAAGGTAGAGGGGGACCCCGAGGCTGGGTGGGGCCGGACCGTAGGGCCTCGGCTGGCTCTCACCTGGCATCGCCCCTCCTCTCTAGGTCCACGCCATCCCATTGCGCTCCTCCTGGGTCATGACCTGTGCCTATGCACCCTCAGGGAACTTTGTGGCCTGTGGGGGGCTGGACAACATCTGCTCCATCTACAGCCTCAAGACCCGTGAGGGCAATGTCAGGGTCAGCCGGGAGCTGCCTGGCCATACCGGTAAGCGGGGCGTGGCAGGGCATGGGCCCTGCTGCAGTGGACAGGTGTGGCACGGCCCTGCCCATCGGGGACCTTGCTGACCAGCCTCTTCCCTTCCCAGGGTACCTGTCATGCTGCCGGTTTCTGGATGACAACCAAATCATCACCAGCTCCGGGGACACCACCTGGTGAGATCCCACTGAGTGTCTGCCCGGGCCTCCTGCCGCCACTAGCCTGCCTCTCCTGAGGGGCCCTCTCCCCACCTCAGGCTCGCTGACCTGGGGCCAGGACAGGCTTCTCTGGAGAGAAGCCTCCACAGAGGGAGGGGCCCAGGGGAGGAAGGCGGAGAACCTGTTCTTCAGAGCCTGTGACTTCTTCCCCCTCCCTGTCACCTCCACAGCGCCCTGTGGGACATTGAGACTGGCCAGCAGACAGTGGGCTTTGCCGGACACAGTGGGGATGTGATGTCCTTGTCATTGGCCCCCGATGGCCGCACCTTTGTGTCAGGTGCCTGCGACGCCTCCATCAAGCTGTGGGACGTGCGGGACTCGATGTGCAGACAGACCTTCATCGGCCACGAATCCGACATCAATGCCGTGGCTGTGAGTGCCGGGGCCAGGGCCGGGCGGGGCCCTCTCCCTGGGCCGCCTCTGTGCCCCTGCCTCACGCCGGGCCCGTGTCCCCGCAGTTCTTCCCCAACGGCTACGCCTTCACCACCGGCTCGGACGACGCGACCTGCCGCCTGTTCGACCTGCGAGCGGACCAGGAACTGCTCATGTACTCCCACGACAACATCATCTGCGGCATCACCTCCGTGGCCTTCTCTCGAAGCGGCCGGCTGCTGCTCGCTGGCTACGACGACTTCAACTGCAACATTTGGGACGCCATGAAGGGCGACCGCGCAGGTGAGGGCGGGGAGGGGGCGGGGCCTGGGGGGTGTTGGTGAGCGAGGCAGGGCCGGGACACCGGTCCAGCTCCGCGCTGATGTGCCCGTCCCTTCCAGGTGTCCTTGCTGGCCACGACAACCGTGTGAGCTGCCTCGGGGTCACCGACGACGGCATGGCTGTGGCCACAGGTTCCTGGGACTCCTTCCTGAAGATCTGGAACTAACTGTCCCACCCCAGCCGGTCCCAGGCCGGAGGGCCCTGCCCATGCCCACACTACAGGCCGCGAGCTTTGGGGCTGGGTGCACCAAGCTTCCCTCCCCGGCGGGCCATGGGGCCGTGGGTCCCCGATTCCCCCACACCCAGGTTTGGTTCCTCCGGGGGGCCCCCCCCACTGTGGAGTTAAAGATGGGGATAGAATGGGGGAGTAGAAGGGGCAGACACCCTTCTTCCTTTTGCTGCCCTGGGGTTGGGTCTCACTCCCCCCAATGCCCCCTCTCGAGGGCTGGAGGCAGGAGGTGGGAACTCCAGGGGCTGGCTTTTTTAAAACTGGTTTTATTTTAATTTTTATTATATTTTCAGTTTTTCCATAAAGGAACCAATTCCAACTCTGCCTGATGTCCGCCTTGCTTGTCTCAGTCCCTTGGGTTTCTGCTGCCTGAGGTTTGGGGTCGTCTTGGGGCGGGGGGCCTTCACCCCACACTACTCAGGTAGGCAGATGGCCTCACATACATGTGGCCCCAGGAGCCTGTCCTCTCACCCCAACTGCTCACACAGCCAGTCCCCCCACCCCCACCCCAGGCAGATGTGCCACCCCCCACCCAGACCTTTGTCGGTGTGGCACCGGGCCCTCCCAGCCTTGCCTGAGGGGGACATCTGTCCTCATACACCTAGCCTAGCACTCCCACCCTTCCCACCCCAGGCAGGCATTCCACTACCCTCCCTTCTAGCCCCCCGGGCTCCCATCTTCAAACACCATGCCCTGGCCCTTGCAGCAGACAAGCTATTCTCCAAGTACCCCGTATCCCAACTCACCCCCAGCTGAACACCGTGCCCCCACACTGAAGGCAGTGACTGTCTGGGAAGCCCAGCCTGAAGCAGGCTCACCCACCCACCCACCCCATAGCTCCTTTCCCCAAATCAGTACAACGGCAGAGGCATAAAGGGGGAACACACACCAAGTTTTATTGGGGGATGGGGGTTATTTACAGGGGCAGGTGAAAGATGGGGAGTCATACAGAAGAGGGGGGGAGCGGGAGATCGTGGGGACAAGGGGACATGGAAGGGGCCCTGCACCAACCCCAACCCTGAGGGGGGCTGGGGAGCAGCTAGGGCCCACAAAGACCAGGACTGGGAATGGGGAGGTCGGCGATGGAGCCCATGCCCACCCCCGGGGCTGGGGGGGGCTCAAGGGCTTGTAAACATTGACCACTCTCAGAAGGGGATGGGGGTGGGAGAGGGCTCCCCCTACACTTCCTCACAGGGTTAAGGCCTCTCCAGGCTCAAGGGCCCCCAAAGTTCAAGGTCTCTTCAGCTGAGGGGAAGGAAGAGACAGGAAGAGTTTCTTGCCCCTCCCCCTGCATTGGCTGCGGCAGGGGTGGGGGGATTACATTCAGTCACAACAGTAGTCCCCCCACCCCCCAAATGCCACCAAACACTGGTGAGAGGGAAAGGGGAGCTGGGGGGCCAGCAGCAGCGAGACATTCCCCCCGGCCCACCACCCCCTTATTGCTTTAGAGAGAATATTGTCTTTTCACGGACTCGAACACTGTTGAAAGCAGGGAGCAGCAGGCGGAGGGCCCTTCCACCTCCAAGGCCAGCCTGACCCAACACTGACCCAGGTGCCACTTTGGTGCAAAAAAAAAAAAAAAAAGGTCTCTGGGGATAGACTAGGAAGGGACCAGACAGAAGCCCCTCACTGAGTCCCCAGGGCTGGGAAGATAAATACATTCATGGAGGAGAGGCAGTGCCAGGGGGTTTGCCCACCCTAATACTGCGCTCCGAGCAATGAGGTCGATGGGAGAAGTTAGAGAAACCAAAACCATTTAAAAACTACGCGCGCGCGCGCACACATACCCACAAAACAGATGGAGACAAGCCAGGTAGGTGATGCCGAGTGAGTCGGTCAGAAATGGGAAGGGTGGCTCCTTCCCATTGAGGAGACCCCCCCCTCCTTCTAGTCTCGACCCCCCCCCCCCAACCTCATGCAACATTAAAAAACTGATCGAGGGCGGGGTAGGGAAGAGGTCATTGACGCCTCCCCTTTGGTCGATGGAGGGGGTGGTCTGAGCACAGCTGGGTGGGTGGTCCATGTTCCACACAGCAGGCAGCATGGGAGAAGGGGGGCGGGGGAGTTCCCTTCCCACCCCTCCCTCCAACCCCAGCTGCCCCTCCTCCGCCCCTCTCAGCCCCCCAGCTTGCCCCCCTCCCAGGAGCACCAGTTCAGTCCGTGACGTGGTGCCCCTCTGGTTCCTGGAGGGAGTGGGGCAGAGGCTGGTGGGCCAGAGAATACATTCATGTGGCAAGGCAGGGAGCTGGGGCGCTTGGCCTCACATCCGGGCCCTCCCCCCAAATGGCAGTGGTGGGGGAAGCCCTCCTCGGGGCCAGAGGCAAAAGTCCCGCCCACAGCCAGATGAGGTTGGCACCGGCCTGGCCTTTCCCATCTACCTGGGTCGCCGGGGAGTGGAGGCAGCCCATCCACTTCCATCCACTTTGTGCAACTCTCCCCAGGCAGTGACACCGCCAAAGGCGCCTCTGGCTCCTGCCCTGGACACCCCAGCCAGTCACCACCACAAGGGCGCCCTTCACAGCGGGTCCGGCAGGCGGGGCTCCCAGGGGGCCTCGCTGTGCAAACTGCTGGCCCCCCAGCTTCCAGTTACCTCAGTGGCCCGCTAACAGGGGCAGGGAGGGTAAGTGCAGCCTGGGGGGAGGGGGCAGGTAGGACAGATGCACGGGGCCTGTGTCCCCACTGCCCCAAACGAACAGTGTGTCATTTCTTTCAGTATCTTTCCCCATCCACCCCCAGCCATTCTTTTTCTTTTTTTTTCTTTTTTCTTAAAAAACAAAACAAAAAATTCCTCTGTAGACCTTCCATTGTCACTCCCACTGCCCCTGGACATTGGGGCAGGGTGCTTAGCGTTTAGGTCTTACTGTTTATTGTCTTTCCTAGCGTGTTTTTTTTTTTTTTTTCAATGTTGCTTAAAAAAAACAAAACAAAACAAAAAAAAACGAGAACAAACCCCTCCCCCCCCGCCCCCAATCTGTAAAGTGCCTCGTGGTGGGTGAGTTAAGGTGCATTGTGTGGTTTGTAACAAGTGCTGGGGACCCTGCCCCCGCTTCTCCTATGCTCCCTGTGGGGAGGCCTGCAGGCTGCGGACCCGAGGAGGGTCCAGGCTGCTGCCGCTCGCTGCCCCTGGCCGACAGCCCCGGGGGCTGGTCAGTAGTCATCCAAGCTCTCGATCTCACCGGAAGGTCCGTGCAGGGAGTAGCCTGGAGCCAGGAGGAGGCTGGGTTGGCGCTCTGTCCCCCAGGCTTCTCGGGCTCTCCTGCCCCGGCCCAGCCCTGAACTCACCCAAGATGCTGGGGTCTGAGTGCAGCATCAGGGCCCGCCGCTTGGCCTTGCTGCCCTCCCCAGGGCCGAGTTTGGTGCTGTGGTTGGTCTGAAAGGCTGTCTGCAGGGAGGCGCTGCTCAGCCAAGCCTCCTAGGGCAGGGTGGCAAAGGACGCGAGTCAAGGGAAGGCCAAGAGTGCCGTCCAGGTGTGGGGCACCTCCCCGCTCGCTCACCGGCCGGGCCCGGGCAGCCCTCACCTGCTGCTGCTGCTGCTGCCGCTGCTGACTGGCTTTCTGCTTGGCCCTCCGCTCCAGGAACTGTTTGGCAAATTCTTTGGCTTCCAGTGTGTCCCCCAGGCAGGAACGGATAAAGTCATGGACGTCATAGGGAGATTCCACCTCCTTGAGGATCGCTACAGCCATGGGTACTACAGGGTGGCACCGAGTGGTCAGGGTCCCCCTGGCCCGGATTTCGGACCCCAGACCAGCCCCTCTGCCCTGGCCCCGCCGCGGCCGCCAGTACCATCCAGGCTGCCGGCGGAGCTCAGCGTGCGCAGCATCTGCTCGCACCACTGGGTGAAGCCGTCCTGGGGCCTGGGGATGCCCTGCAGCAGCTTCAGCAGCTTCTCCTCCTCCTCCGTCTTCTTGCGCACGGGCCGACCAGACAGGTGGCCGTAGGAATCGCTGGGAAGGTGCAGAGGCGGCAGATTCGCCCGAAGTCCCGCCGCCTCCGCCTCCGCCTCCTCCCCCTGGCCGGGCTCCGGCGCTCACCTGAGAGACGGGCTGCTGCGGCTGTTCTTCAGGCCGAGGCTGCGGGCCAGGCTGCCCCCGCTCTTGTCAGGACCGCCCCACAGGGGCCCGGTCTCCGCTACCCACTGGGACAGGGGGGCAGCGCCCAGGCCCCCAAGCTGCTACGAAGAGCAGGAAGTCAGAGTGGCCCAAAGCAGGGTACCCGAGCGCCCTGGTGAGGCAGGGAGGCTTGTGCTGGGGGTAGAGGGTGGGTAAGGCAAGCACAGCAACCTTCAAGGCCAGAGGAGCCAGGGCCTGGGCACTGGGCACCGCCCCCTGCCCTGCCCTGCCCCCGTGGGGGGTGGGGACTAGGTTCCTGAGGATCCAAGGGGTTCGGTTCTGGGTGGGAGAGGCCGCCTGCTTACCAGGCGGTGGTTTGGGGCCTGGGCCCGCGTGGACTCTCTGGGCGGGGGCTGCTTGGGCAGCTGCCGCTCGCTCTCCAACTGCAGCTCCAGCAGCGTCTTCATGGAGAGGCCCTGCTTGGCCAGGCCGGCCCAGAGCGGGGGCGGCGAGCTGGGCGCAGGGGGCACAGGGCTGGGGGCGGCTGCCTGCTGCTGCTGCAGCAGCTTCAGCAGCAGCTCCTGTTGCCGCACCTGAACCGGAGAGGCAGGTGAGCGAGGCTGGCCCGGGGCCCGGGGCCCGGGGCCGCGCGGACAAGCCCCAAGCCGGGCTGCCTCTCCTCCCCGCACCTGCTTGCGGCGGAACAGCTCTTCCTCCTCTTGCCGCCGCTTCTCCTCCTGCTGCTGCTGCTGCTGCTGGCGCCGCTTCTCCTCCCGGCGCTTCCGCTCCTCCACCTCCCGGCGCTCCTGGAACTGACACTGTCCCGGAGGTTGGCTGGCGGCCGGGGAGAAGCCTGCGCCCCGCCCTCCACACCCCGGGGCCCCACTCACTTTATGCTGCAGCTGGAGTTGTTCCAGAAGCGGACCCTGAGTTGAAGAGTTCATTGGTATGTCCCAAAGACTGGCCTCACCACCTGTAGGAGCCGAGGACCCGCCTTCAGGGGCTCTGCCCACACCGTCTGACAGTGGTCCCGGCACCCTGCCCACAGCCTGGGGGCAGCTGGCCGGGGACAGCCCGTGGCAGGCAAAGAGCACCAGGATTTCAAGTCAGCCCCTCCTGTCAGCTGGGCCAGGGGTGGGATGGGGGGAGCTGGAGGTTGGCGGGCGGCTGGGGGGCCACGGACCTGACTGTGATGAGGCTGAGGTATGTACGTCCCAGAGGGGGCTCGAATCTGGCACCGACAAGGACCGGTTCATCGTCGGGAGCAGGTTCTGGTCCCCACCTCTGCGGGACAAATCACTGGTTTTCATCCATCCCGTCAAGCCTCTCCTGAGTGTGCATGCAGGTACACCCACACGCAGCCACGTTCGGGGGGGCGGGAGGGGGCAGGTTGGGGGGCAGGGAGAGGAGATGACAGGCAGCGCTCAGCCCACAGACCTGGGGGGTTTGAGAGCCTGCAGCTGCTGCAGGAACGCTGTGAGCTGCTGCTGCTGCGGTGGCGGCAGGTCTCCCAGAGCTGCCTTGTCCCGGAGCGTACACGGCGGGAGGGGGCGGCTGCAAGGGCACAGCGGGGAGCTGTTGACCCCCGCAGACCAGGACCCTGCCTCCTGGCCCACCCCTCGGGGCTCCCCGTACCTGCCGACCAGCTGAAGGAACTGCTGCTGCTGCAGCTGCTGGTACAAGGCCGCCGCCGCCAGCTCCTGCTGCTTCTTCAGCCGCTCCTGGTCCATGTTTCCCTGCGGGAGGGCGCACACTCCCAGGGTGTGTGGCAGGCCTCCTGGGGCCCTGCCTCCTGCCCTTGTCCTGTCCTGTCCTCCCCGCCGCCGCCGCCGTCCCTCCCAGGCTTACCAGCAGTGGGGGTGGCGAGGGCCCCGGGGCAAAGGGCACTCGGCCCCACATCTTGATCACCTCCCCCAGGGGCTGGAAGCCCTCGTCACAGCCCCGTTTCACGAGCAGCGACATGGAGAAGTAGCCAGCCTGGAACCACTCGGCCATCTCCTGTGTCGTGAAGGGGCCTGGACCAAGGAGAGGGCGGAGAGCAAAGGCTGGGGCCAGGCCACCAACCAAGAGCCGCCTAAGAATGGTCCTCTGCCCACCTGACCGCCTGCCCCAGTACCTTGGATCTCCCCCTGTGGGTCTTTGTAAAACCACTTTCGGGCAGCGCCGTGGCTGAGGGGCAGTGCGGTGGCGGCCGCCGAGTGGCGCAGGCCCTGGGCTTGCATGGCGGCTGTGAACTGCTCCTCCTCCAGGGAGCTGTCCTGCAGGGAGGCCACCAGCTTCTCTGCTTCCTGGGGGCCGGGAGAGGAGAGAGCGGTCAGGCCAGGGCCAGGAGATCAGCTCAGGGTGGTAGAAGGGGGGAAAGCATGGACTGGGGATAGGACAGAAGCAGAGGATGTGGGGGTACCACGGGGCTCTCTGAGCGCCCCCACCCCCACCCCTACTGACACACACACACACACACACACCTGCTGCAGGTGTTTCAAGCCTTCATCATCCTCCAGATCTCCAGGGGGTCCTGGGGGGGAGCCCATGCCGTGGCTCAGCTGCATGCCCCGCAAATCATCTCCTAGGAGTGAAGGGGGCAGTGGGAATGGGGCAGGACCATCCCCTGCCCACCCTGAGGCTCCAGCCACAGCCATTTCCGGCCAACCAAAGGGCCCGTGTGACTTCTCACCACGGGGCAGGGTGGGGGTCACTCTGTGCACCCTGATGCCTGGCCCTGCTTGCCCGTCTACCTGTGGTGGCCGGCAGTTCCTCCACAGCGTCTCCGCCATCTCCATTTGTTCCCCAGAGGGGTCCCAGGGTCGGCAGGGGGGACGGGGAGCTCGGCGACTTTTCCTGAAGAGGCAGCAGGCCCAGTTCCTTCCCGCCTGTAAGAGACGCAGCAACTTTCACCAGGGACGAGCCTCTCAGGACAGCTGCACACTCAGAGGGTCACAGCTCGAGCGGCTGGACAGGGGTCCATAGGACGCCTTCCATCTTTGGTCAGTGCCACTAGCACCCAGGGACTCTGTCCGACCTGAGCCGTGCTGGTGACTAGGGAGGACCAGGGAGGCATGAAGCTTGTCCCTGTTGCGGGGCTGGCTGCACAGGGCCGTGCGTCCGTGCATGACGGCTCTTTAAGGGGTCCGCAGAGGCCCTGGGACTAGGCGGGACTTTTGGCTGACACGTTGCCCTTGAAGACAGAGCTCTATTGCTCCGGGATGCCGCCCCTCTGAACCGGGAGCCCCTGCTTTCCATTCCCACCTCCAGATCCTAGAGGCAGGGGGCACCAGCCTCGCCCGCCGCAGGCTTACCTGCCGCCTCCGGGCCCTCCTCGTCCAGCCCCTCTGAAGGTTCGCCATCCTCGTCCTCCAGGCCCTGGAAGTCCAGCTCCTGTTCCTCAGGAATTGGCTCCTTGGGGCCCTTCTGCGTGGGGGTGGGGCACAGGTGGGGAGGAGAGAGGGCAGAGGGAGTGAGGGGTCTGAAGCCCACAGAGTGTCAATGACCACCACCCTGCTCCCCGCACTGATACCTTGAGAGGCAAGAAGGCCCCCGTGGCGTCAAAGGTGCCCATCTCTTCATCCTCGTCGTCCAGACACCACTCCGGGAGCCCATCCTTGTCGTCCTCAAAGCCTTCGGACCCTCGGCCTCTCCGGAGGTGAGAGCCGCCGCCCCCCACTCGCCCCTCCTCGTCACCACACCCGCCTCGATCCCCTCGCAAATCAAAGTCAAACTTGCGGCGCCGCTCCCCGTGCTCCCGCCAGCCAGCAGATCGGGGGCCACCATCTGGGCAGGACAGGTCAAAGGAGGAAGATTGGCACCCCAGGCAAGCCAGGGCCTCCTCCCCTCTGCTGCCGTCAGGGCTTCCCTTTGCCCCCCCCCCCCCCCCCGAGGTCCCAACACCATCTCTGGGGCCACTTCCAGGCCACCCCCCCCAGAGAGTGGGCTCCCTCCTCTGGGCCAAGGGAGCCCCGCACAGGGCGGCTCTCACGGGACCCCTCCCTTCTCCCATGCCCCAGTCTCACCAGGGCTGGCCGAGCGCCAGCGGTCGCCATCTCGCCGGGGGCCTGCCCCGAGTCTCCAGCTGCCCTCCTCCTCCTCCTCCTGCTCCTCTCGGAGAGAGCGCCAGTTCTCACTGTCCGAGCGGGCAGGCTCTTTCCGGGGACCGGCTCCACTCTCCTCAAACCCAGAGCGCGCTGGTGTGGTGGCGGGAAGGGGTGGGGGTGCTATCAGCAGGATGGAAGCCACAGCCCCCGAGACGCTTATTGACCTGGCTGGCGAGTGCAGGGGCCAGCTCTGGGCCTCCTGGCCCTCCCTCGGACACAAGGTTCCCGCACAGGTTCAGCCTGGCCACCTCCTCTGGAGCCCTGCACAGCACCCTCCTGCCCTCCGTACCTGTGTCCCGCCTGGCCGGCTTCTCAAACCGCCGCTCGCCTCTGCAGGAAGAAAGGGTCTGGGTCAGTCCAGGTCCCCGCGGGGATGCCCTCGTCCTGTCCACTCTGCCCAAGCCAAGCGGAAGATGGGAGCGGAGAGGGCTAGCGAGGACAGGCTGGGCAGCAGGAAGCACAGCAGGAAGAGAGCACGGGGGGCGGGGGGGGGGGGGCTCTGACAGGTCTACGCTCCCCTCTAGTGACAAAGACCCCCGTCGTCTCCCTCCCCGGGACTGGGCCTGGCCCTGCACATCCCGCACCTGTCGTCCCAGCTCTGGCTGCGCTGGATCTCCCGGGGGCTCCGTCCAAAGGCCCCATCGCCCTCCTCAATGCTTCTCTGGTAAAAGCAGCTGTCCCCTCGGCCGCGGCCTGGGGAAGGGATGGGGCGTGCTGAAATCCAGGCACTGCACGACCTCCACATACCTGCCCTGCCCCCCCTGATCTCCCCCCCGTCACGGGCACTGCCACTGTCCACGTCAGAACACCCCACTACCTCTGCTTCTGGTGCTGCCCCTGCCGCGGGAGGTGCCGCCTGGCGGGGGGCCGGCCCCTTTCCCCATCAGCCTTAGCACGGCCACACTGTTCACGGACAGGGAGAAGTTTCTCTGAGGAGGGAGCCAGGGGTGGGAGTCAGGACCCAGGTACCCCACTCACGCTCCCATCCTTGTGTAGAACATCAGCCCACCTCCTTCCCCACCCCCCCGCCCCCCGCCCCGTCTTCCCAGCTTCCCTGCCCCCCCACTCCTCCCAACACCTGCAGGGCAGCCTGTGACCCCTCCCAGACTCCCCGCTGTCCCAGTCCTGGCCCGGCCCCACCTGCTCCTCCTCCGTCAGAGGCTCCAGTGCCAGCGGCTGCAACGGCTCCTCCTGTAACACGGCGGCAAACTCCTTGTCCTGCAGCTCTTCGGGGACCTGTGTTTGGGGCCAGAGCTCTGGAAACAGACCCATGCCTGGGCCCTCGCTGCAGGCCGAAGTGAAAGGGCCTCTTTCCCCCTCCTTCACCACACCCCCAAAGCCCTCACCTTGTTCTCCTTCACGTAGAGGGCCAGCATCTCCTCTCGCCCGTAGCGATAGTCAGCAAGCTTGTATTTGGGGATGGCGGGAGATGGGGGTGGGGAGGCCACACTGCCCCCACTGGAAAGGGCCCTGAGCCTGGGAGAGGGGTGGATGGGGAAGGGTGAGGCGGAGGTGGGAGCAGCCCTCCTGCCCAGGCCCGCCACTCCAGTCCAGTCCCTGGGGCTCACCACTCAGGCCCGAAGTTGAGAGTCTCTGCCGCCATCGTGGAGCCGGTGTGGGTGCTCGGGAAGGGAGGGATGCGGAGAAGGGCGGGAGGGCTGGTGTTCACTCTCTGAAGCTGTGCAGAAAGGGGGGGGGGTGTTGTTGGAGAGGAGCAGCCCAGATAAGGCCCCGTGGTGGGCACAGGCACAGGCTTGCAGCTCGACAGTGCTCACCTGAGCCCGTGGCAATTCACACCATGAGATGGCCACCCTAGGAGTCGGCACGGGGCGACCTGGGGGCAGAGCGAGAACTGGAAGCTCTGGAGCCTCAAGCTGCTGTAGAGCTTTCAGGCAGGCACCCCCGCCCGTCCTGCCACCAGCCCCAGACGCACCTGGCAAGCTGGCCTCTCTTCCGGCCCGGCGTATGCTGAGCGAGCGAGCGAGCGGGCTTCCCAAGCTCCTGGACGCTAGTCTGACCTCAGGAGTGACTGGAAGGGCCTTCACATCTGAGAGTGACGCGTGGCCCTAAGCGACGCGGGAAGCAAGGGCAGATGGTGGTGGGATGAACGGGTCAGGTGGGTCACCGCCTGCCTGAAGGGGGGCAACACACACCTCAGCAGCAGTGAGGTCATTCAGGGAACACTCGGGTCCCTGGGAGGCGGGCAAGAAGCATGCCAGACACGGCCTCCCAAAGGCTGAGCCAGAGCGTGCCAAGGCTGCTTGAAGGCGGACGAGGCACGAGACAGACAGACAGACACACACACACACACACACACACATACGCAAGCGGACACAGGCAAAGCCCCAGAAGTCACACACTTCTCAGGAGCGAAATGACGGACCCCGGACGGAGGACGAGCTTGGAGCCACTGCTGCGGGGGCCCCTTGGAGGTAGGGGAGCAGCCCCATTAAGGAGGTGCGGGGAGGGCATGACACTCAGGACACGCTTCAGGCAGAAACACCCGGGCCCTCTTCAGAAGCAGCTACGTGGGTCTTGTGCCAAGCACCACCCAAGCCCTGTCCCCCAGGACCAGGAGAGGCACAACAAAAATTCCACAACCCAGCACCGTGACGGAGACCTACAGACAAAGTCACTTTTCTCCTGGTGGCGCAGAGGCAGCGCGGTGGGAGTTTCCTCTAAGGGATGAAAGAGGCGGCCGTCAGCGGGTGGCTCATCCCCGGTGGTGCCCAGGCAGCAGGAGGGCGGCGACGGCCGCGGTCAGTGGCGGGGCAGGAGGCCGGGGCAGCCCTCCTCCACAGCACCCATCAACTCCCAGGCCCTCGGTGTCAGGGAAGGACGGACTCGTGGGACGAAGGCTTCCCCAGAGGCACCTCACCTGGAAGGGCAGTGGGGAGACGGTAAAAGGCGGCTGTCTGGGACCAGAGAGGGCTGGGCATGGTTCCCCAGCCAAAGGGCTCCTCTACAACAGGCTCTGTTGGTGGCCTCTGGTGAGGACACAGCCGCCTCACGAGGCGATCCACTGGAGGGGACAGGTCAGCCAGAAAGTCCCTCCTCCCAATTTAAGGAGGGTTCCCCAACACCCCCAACCCCACCCACCGAGCCCACTCCGGCTCGGCGCTCGCTCATCAGCCCTGCAAGCAGTTTTCAGGGTGCCCATCTCTCTGGAAGCAGACCGTCTCAACCTCTTGTGGGGCAGCTAGCAGCACTGAACCGGTGACCTTGAGGCTAGCAGCCCAATGCTTACCCCAACAGTGCCACCAGAGGCCAGGCAGCCTCAGCGTGCCTCTCCAAGGGGCGGGTGGGTGGGAGCCACCGAGAGGGAGGGTGCTGCTTTCTCTACACCACCTCCCTGCAGGCATTTGGGGAGTCCACAGCGCTCGGTGTCCCCCCTCAAAGAAAACCACCCGGGTTGGGTCTGGCAGAGCTCAGAGGCCCTGGCTTCCAGAAGGCCTGCCCAAGGGCTGCAGGCACCGACAGGCCATGGGTCAGAGCAGGGGAGAAGGGAAAACTCACCCTCCCTTTGCTCCCAGGGTGTGGCAGCAGCAGCTCGCCTGGGGCTTTCTGCTTCCTGCCTTCACTTTCTGGCCTGCTGGAAGGAGCAAGCAGAGGGCAAAGGCTTCAGGGAAAGGCTCTCAGGTGAGAAAAAGGCAGCCCCCCACCCACCCCCGTTGCTGGGGGGGGGGCGGTGAGGGGGGCTGGAGCCCAGCTCTGAGAACACCCAGAGAACCTGGCGACTGCCTGGCCTTCCTCAGATTAAAGCGGGGTGCAGCCCTGTTGCTAGCTTTGGAGCAGCGAGGAAGAGAGAAGAAGTGGGGTGAATGCCTTTCGCCCGGCTGGCCTCTGAGCAGCAGAACACCATCCCCTAGTGATTCTGTCCCCTGGGGGAAACCAGCTTCAAACAGAGACAGAAGGGCTACCCGCCGAGTCCCTTGACGCCACGCTCTCTAAGCATGTAGCGTCCCTTTGCAGGAAGTGCAAAGCAGGGGCAGCAGCGGTGCAAACCCACCCAGCCCCTGGAACAGACTGCAGCCTGGGCCGGTGCGTGCGCCTGCCTCTCTCACGTGGGGTCCTGCCAGGGGGAAGGGCACCTCCCGGGGCGCTGCCCTCCCTGCCCTGGTCTCCGGGTGGCTGTCACGAAGAGGCTGCCCCCTGCTGGAGAAGACGCACACTAACCTCAGTACTCACACAGGCTGGGGGGCAAGATCCCCCCCCACCCCGCTCCCCCTCAAGGAAGCCTGGTCTGGAGTTCAGAACTCAGGAGAGGGGAAGAATCCCAGAGCAGGTGGTCCCGACCCACCCCAGGCCGAGAGGAAGACGTTTCCACTCCATTCCCTCTCTGACGAGCCTCCTGGCACCGTGATTTACAGAAAGCCAACAAGCAAGCCCCCACTTGCTGCCCTCCAGCCTGTCCCACCTCCCGGCGACCCTGAGGCTGCTCCTGCCAGTGTCTGGGACGGTCCCTCTGTGCAGGAGTGGGGAGCCCGCCCGCGCCTCTCTCCCTCAGCACGGCTGGTGGTCAGCAGTGCCAGTGTCTGACCACAAATCCCCAGCACTTGGGGCAAAGCCAAGTTCCAGCCCCCACACCCCGAGGACAGCGGCTGACCACAGGGCGAGAATGGACCCTCTGCCTCGCGGGGTTCCCGACGCACAGCAAATCCAGCGGGCAGAGCCGCGGGGCTTGGAAGGGCAGGCCAGGGGAGACGGTCACCGCTTTCTCCCAAAGAGGAGCTGGCGTCCCAAAGGGGGACCTTCTGGGCATCGGCCCGACCCGTGACCCGTGCCTGAGCGTGCAGCAGGCACAGCCCGCCTTCTCCCGGGCCGGTCCCGCTCTCAGCTTTCTGGGCCTTGCTACCAGAGCCGTGTCCTTCAAAGCCAACACTGAACCCAGGCTCCTGACTCTTGGTGGCTGGTGGGGAGGGGCAGAGCTGGCCCTGGGGGTTTCAAGAGTACGGCTCTCCTATGGGAGTACAAAGCCCCTGCTCTCTCTCCAGGAACCGGGGAGGGGGGGGGTGATTTTGAACTGTTGACCTCGAGGTTGAGTCCTTCACCAGTGGTCACTTATCCTCCTTGGGGCTCTGGACCCCAGACTTCCTTGCTTCATATGGAAGCACTTTACCTCATTTGCTCCTTGAAGTTTGTTTTCCTGCCAGGATCATCATCAACAACAACAGGATGCTACAGCTGCCCAACAAGGTTGTCGTCCTGCCCCCTGCCCTCCCCTCTAATACTCAAGGCTGGAGAAGGGTCCACCAGCAACAGTAACTGTCCCAAATGCCCAGGTACCACTTTGCAAGCTGAGAATTTTGTGCCCCCTTTAACTCGTCACATCACCCCCTCTCGACCCCTTCTCATGTCTTCAATGGGACCACTCCCTCACCTCCCCTAACACCCCACCCCAGGTGCCAGTCCAGCCAAACGGGGGTCCTCTCTCCCTCACAATCGGACCCAAGGCGACCGCAGCCCCAGGCTGAAGGGGCTAGGCCAGAAGTCGACACACACTCCACCATGGCCACCAGAAGAGACCCGGTGCCCGGGGGCTACGGCCATCGCACACAGTGGGGATATGCCCCCCAGAGCGTGCCCCGTGCACCCACAATCTAGGACCGACCCCGGGGCGCTGGGGCTGCAAGAGGTAACAGCAGAGGTGGGAGGCGCCGCTAGGACTGGGCTCTGGGTAGCAACGGGGTCCCTCTCGGGCCAGCCTGGCCCCGTTTGCTTGTTGGGGGACGGCGGAGAGACGGGTGAACTTGGGGGGAGTCAAGGGTATGAGACGGGGGTTCGCGGGAAAGTATGCACGGGGCACCGATGTGTGCCCGGAGTCCTGGGGCGTGGGGGGGTGCCCTGGCCTCCCCTGGGGAAGTGGGGTGAAGAGATAAGGGTCTGTCTAGCTACTTGGAAGGCGGGGAAGCGGCCCGGGCGACGGGGCAGAGGGGCTGGGAGGCGTCGCTCGCTCGCTTGCTCGGTGGCCAGGTGTTTCAGGCTGACGGGCCACGGGGCGCGGGGACCCCCGCGCGTGGCGGGCTGCAGGAGATGTCGGGGAGGTGTCTGGTGGCGGGACGCGGCTCCCCAAGTCACGGAACCGTCTGACTTCAAGCCGGGCCAGCCCGGAGGGTTCCCGCAGGCAGCCCGACGCGTGCGGGGTGCGGTGCGGGGAGGGGGGGGCAGCTGGAGGGGCTCTGCAGCCAGCTGAGCGGAGAGGTCGGGGAACCCCCCCT
>PVJH01022390.1:0-36605 GCA_004026705.1 Nesogale talazaci | reverse complement strand
TTTCAAAGTTAGATATTTAATTTTTTTGGTAAAACAACCTGTGTTAGTTTGGATTGATTAGAAAAACAAATTCATGGACATGCATATGTGTATAAGAAAAAGGTTTATATACAAGAGCAATTGAATATTGAGAAAGTATCCCAGCCCAGTCCATAGTTTTATATTAGTCCATATGTCTGATACCAATCTATAAAGTCCTCTTCAGACTCACAAAACACTTGCAATGCAGGAAGATCACAGGCCAGTGGGTTGGAAGTTTTGTGGATCCCGTGATGTTGTAAGCATCTCAGTACTGGCAGGGTTCCATGGAGTTCCTTCAGCTCTGAAACTCTGGCTGCTTCAGGGTAACTTCATGTGACTTTCTCCTTAGAAATGTCTCATAGGGAGTGAGGAGAACAAGAGAGCCTCTCACCTTCAAGGAAGAATACAGAAGCTCCCAGAATCCTCAGAAGAAGGCCAAGTCACGCAGAAGGCTAATTAGCTATGACCTGAATGACAACCTAGATTTCCCCCCTTCACTCTGAATCTTCAAATTGACAACAGATTACATAACTACCACACAACCTTATCAACTTCAAAGTACTCTCCATTACACTTAATATATATTAGTCAAATCTGAAATTTAATTCTTGAAAACATTTTTCAAACTCATCTCTTTGGATGGTTGACAGTACCTTCCTCATTCCCCGCCCCCCCCCCCACCTCTCTACACCATCAAATTGCTGTCTTTTCATATCCTTTTTCATTTGCAGAAACAAAAAGAAATTACAAGGAGGAGGTCCAGTGAGTGAGGTGCATGGGGCAAGAGGCCCATAGGCTTTTTTGCCAAAATCTGGCACACTGAGATGGGTGCATGAACAGATGCATTGTTGTGGTGGCAACAGTCCCCCATCTGCCACAAGTCAGAATTTTTTGTTGCACATTACTGCACAGTCTTTTCAGAATCTCTAAGTAGAAAGCTTGATTAATAGTCTGACCTGGTGTAATGAACTCCAAGTGTACTACGTACGAGTCAGCATTACATTTTCTTCCATTTGGGGAGTTGTCTGGATGTCCAGAATGAGGTTTGTCATCGATCTACATTTCATCATTTTGAAACAAGAAAACTTGAGTACCCTTGAATTTTTTCCTCACAATGCTGTCCTTGTAAGTTGTGCTGCACGTCATAAGAGTTTCTGCAGCATTTTCCCCAAGCAGGATACACAATTTCACAGCTGCATGGTGTTCTCTTAAATTGGACATCACAAAACAAGGCTCATGCAAAATTGCTTTTATTAAAAAATTCACTGTGACCAAAGAGTTGTCACCAGGTGACAACACTGGGTGCACTAACCAGAAAGAGTTGCTCAAAGTTCACCTAGCAGGAAAAATCCATATGACTACAAAAGCTCTCCTCCACCCAGTGCGATTTTCTTTCTTTTTTTTTTTGGGGGGGGAGGGGGGCTACATCCCTTACATGCTACTTCTTGAAGTTGTTGAATATTGACTCGCTCTTTTTGGTACAGGGACTCTGTGTATTCTTTTCATCTTCTTTTGCAGTCTCCTTGTGTCATCTCCTACATCATTCACTGTTTTGCCTATAGAATCTTTCAATATTGAAATTCAAGGCATGAACTTTTTTTCTCGAGTTCTTTCAGTTTAAGATATGCTAAGTGTGCTTTCCTAACTCTAAGTCTTTGCACATTTCATTAAAATATTTTCCCTTGTCTTTTCAAGCTGCCTTTGAAAATATCTATTCAGCTCTTTGGCCTTATCATTCCTTCCATGTGTCTTAGCTACTCTAGGAAGAAGAGCAAGTTTCAGAGTCTTTTCCAATACACACACATATTTGATATTAAAAAAATAACCTTTTGAGTTCTTCGTGAATGATACTCTTCTTTGGGGGTGGCATCACTGTCCTCTGGTGGGAGTGGGAGGCCCAGCTGTGCTCCTGGAGAGCTGCTGCTGGATTTGAACTGCCAAGCCAGTGGGCCGCAGTCCCGCACTCAACCACTATGCCCTCGGGGCTCCGCCCCATGAATGATATTCTTGATTTTCCTACTTTTCAGCAGACTGTCAGTACTCAATGCAGGAAATCTGTTCTTGAGACGTTCTTGAAACTCAGGGGGGACAGCCTCGGGTTGTATTTTGTCTCTCATGAACTTGTTTAATTTTCTTCAGCTTCAACCTGAACTTATATATGAGCAATCCATCGTCAATCCCTGGCCTAACTTTAACCAATGTTGAGCTTTTCCATCATCTCCTTCCACAGATACAGTCAATTTGTTTTCTGTGTATTGCATCTGGAGAAGTCTGTGTGTACCTTTTGTGTAGTTAAAAAAGGGTATTTGCACAGGCTGAGCCCCGGTGGCATAGTGGTTGTGTGCAGGACTGCAGCCCACTGGGCTGGATATTGAGTACCAAAGACAGAGGAAGAATGAACACATTTGAATTATGGTGCTGGTGAAAATATTGAGAGTTCCATAGACTGCCAAAGGAACAGTCCTTTGGAAGAGGCGCAGTCAGAATACTCCTTAGAAGCAAGGCTGTGGAGCCTTCATCTCAGCACTTTGAACATCTTGTCAGGAGAGACCAGAGAAGGCCGTCATGCACTGCCAGGACACCTTGGTCCATGTGGCTGCTAGATTCGTGTTACTTTACAATAAATACTTCTGAGCTCTGCCAATATCCTTCCACGGTGAGGAATTTATAAAGATATGCGTTTTAGGTGCACAAATTAAGATATAATTTAAAAATAGATGTTGTGAATAATACAAGCAAGATTTGTGCAAGTTATTCCTTTCAACTTTTGGACAGGAAGAGAAGGAGGCTGAACAGGTATTTCTCTTGTTGTATTTCATTTAATAGATTAAAATCACTTGTAAAAAATATATGGGGCAGGCTGAAGCACAGTGGTTGAGTGTGGGACTGCGGTCCTGGCTTGGTGGTTCAAATCCAGCAGTGGCTCTCCAGGAGCAAGGCTAGGTAGCTCCCACGACCACCAGAAGGCAGTGATGCCCCCCCAAAAACAACAAATATATATAATATATATTATATATATATGGCATTACCCTGGTGATGGCTCTCTGAATATGCCTTTCTCTGCTCCCACACACCTGGAGGTTAAGTGTGGAAGTGAAGTACGCTGGGGCATACATCAGGAGGAGAAAGGAGAAGGAAGAAGACCCCCAAAGGATCCAATTACTTGAGATGTAATCAGATTAGGGAGCCCTCTGAGTATTGTTACAGCTTAGATTTCTGAGCACTGTGTTTGCAGAAGTCCATAGTTCACAGTAGAAACCAAAAATCCTTTTTTGCAGGTCCAAACACAGTTAACCTTTATTGAATTCCTCCTGACCCCTTTCCCACAGCATAAATAGCCATTGCCCTTAGGCAGAGTGCGTTAGAGTATGATTACTGTGCCTCCCCTATCTGGTCAGGAGAGAAGCTGTATAACCTTCAGGGACTTGCTTAAGTGTGTTGTTTTTTTAGTTTATGTTTTTATTCTATTGAAATCATTTTATTGGGGACTCATACAACTCTTATCACCATCCATCCACCCATCCATCCATCCATCCATCCATCCATCCATCCCTGAGATTTGAGGTGGTAGGGTCCCTTGGTAATGAGTCATCCCGACTAACTTGATTGGAAGGTCCCGAACCAATCACATAAGCTCTTCTGTCTAACTTCATGGATGTGTCCCACTCACAGTCCCATAGTAACTTCCATACTGCTACCTATATTTTTGATGTATTAATCTGCCACTGATCATGCTTTTGTGACTATTTCCTTTGCCTGCCCAGATTCCTTTTAGGTCTCTGCAAACCCTCAGGGGCCATATGACCTCGTGCTCAAAGTCTCCCTCATCTGGATGATGTGGATCTTAGTTCTGTCTTTTCTTATTTAAGATTTAATACTTGTTCTCTTTAAATTATATTTGAGTTTGGGCCCTCTTTTGTACCCTAAAACAGCACCTGTTTTTTCCTCTGAATTTTCTTAGCTATTTAAAGAAGCAGGAAGAAGATGAACTTTTAGAATGCTTTCATTTTAAAGGGAATAAAATACCCAACATTTTAAAGGGAATAAAATACCCAACAAACTATTGTCTTGGATTTAACAGCCACATCAGAAAATACGGCATACTATTCTACAGAATGGGGATGTGAATAACATCAAATTTTGGACACCGAGACTAACATTTTTGAAATCTTAGCTTTGTGCCACATTTATTTTATAAAAACCCAGGTTACTTTGAATCTTGAGCCAATTTGGAATATGATAGCAATTAATCATCAGATTGGAAGATATGCAAGAACAATACATTTTTAGACTGACAGTGTCTGGTTTCTTTCGAAGTGCCTTATCAGAAAGGAAAATTATAAAGCTTGCTGAGACTATGCAAATACATTCAAGTGCACACAATTAAATGCCCCTCCCCCCCCCCCCCCCCGATGGATTTGATAATAAATCACTTCACTGTGGTTGCAGGCATTTGCAAGAGGAATTCAAATTGATGATTATGATTACATGATTCTTAGAATAGCTAACAATTTCCCATTTTCACATGACTGCTCTTTGAAATAAAAGGAGAAATAGAATGCCTTAAAATCAATCTCTACCATGTCAATAGTGTCTCAAATACATGGGTACATTTTTTGCTTCTCTTTTGCACTTTTGTATAGAACACCTATAGTAGAAATTAAAAAGTACCAGACCTATTTCCTCAAATTTCTGCCCTCACTACCAACCTCAGAATAAATCTTAGAAGCTTGTTCTCCTTTCAAAAATATCTCCATTATGAGCCTAGAAGAACGAGAGTAGGTGCCTTGCTCTCCTATTACACTGCAGATACATTGTAGTGAAGTTGGGTCACCTTCTAGGCAATTCCTTCCCCGAGGAACTGAAGGAAGCTCCTAATGATGGGGCTGTTGGAGGAGGATTATCGTGATTGCTTGTTTAGACACTCATTATCAGCTGAGCCCCTTTTCTCTGCTCACTGCTTCTCTTTCCACTTGGAGGGATGATTCAAGGTGAGCAGACAGGCTGCTCATTCAGAGATCACTTTGATTGCAAATGTGATGGCCTTATGAAGGTACAGGAGGGTTAGCTAGTGCATGCCATTGGGAGCTCCCTAACGTGTTTGCTTGAGCCAAGGGCAGTCTGCTTGTTTTGTTGAAGTAGAAGGCCTTTTCTTAAGAGGAGGCAGCACTCCTATTCTTACCCCATCTGTCATCTGCTCAGTCCCAGCAGGCATAATGGAAATGAGACCCTAGAGGTGCTTTATTAAATAATGTTTCTCACCCAATGATCATTGATCATGTCGTCTATTCTGACTCGTGGTGGCCTCGTGTGACAGAGAAGGCCTGTGCCTGTAGGGCTTCAGGGCTTGGCTTTGCCTTTAGAGGGTTTTCAATGGCTGTTCTTTCAGAAGGAGCTCCCACGCCCTTCTTCTGTAGAGCCTCCAGATGGCCTCGAGTCACTCATCTTTCACTTAGAAGCCAAGTACATGGCAACCACTTGTATCACTGAAGGAGACGTGAGCATCAGTGGTTTCATGGTAGAATTCTTGGTCACCATGTGGAAAAGCTGGGTTCAATTACTAGTCATGCACCTCAGGCATAAACCCCACCTTTCTGTCAGAAGGGATTTTATGATGCTGAAAAGATTTCAGCTGAGTTTATAGACTAAGACAAAGAAGAAAGATCTTGTAATCTGCTCCTGAAAAACAGCCACGGAAACCCTGTGGATTATCACAACCCGATTTACAATTGACCACAGTGATGACACAGACCTGAGTACCGTTTTGTTCCACGGTGCACAGATTCACTATGGGTCCAGAGGACTGAGTGGTTAGCAGCCCATAGCAGCTTCTCTCTATTGCTATTCAAGGCTTCACACAATTGTCTAAGGCAGTGATCACCAGACTGCAGCTTGTGAGCCATCTGCGGCTCCTTCACTGTGAATGTGTGCCTCTGAAGTCACATTGAAAGCGTGTGAAGGTTATTAGTTCAGATCATGGTGATTTCATGTGTTTGGAAAACATATTTAAGGTCCTTGAGTGATTTTAAAGTTGTTAGGAGGGACAGGGTTGGCTCTTCGGTTTCAAGAGTTTTCCGACCCCTGGTTTCATCTTTCTCCCAAGAAGTGGGTTGATGGTTTTGAACTACTGACCTTGCAGTAACCACTATCTCAGCAGGGCTCCTATATGCATATGGTGTGATTGGCAATTACATAATCTCCTGTCAGCTTGAGGAAAAGGGTGGAGTCTAGTTTGTCAATCAGGTCATAGCCAATGGTGCCTTGGTGTGGGCATGGCCTTCTCCTGAGGATTCTGGGAACTCCTGTTTTCCTCCCTTGAGGTGGGACACATTCTCTCCCTGTGAGACATTCCTGTTGAAAAACTACATGAAGTTATGCTAATGAAACAAGGGCCCTGGAGCTGGAGAACCCACATGGAGAACCATGCCAGCCCTGAGATGCTTCCACTGCCACTGGATCCACAAGATATTCCACCCACTGGCCTGTGATCTTCTTGCATTCGACATCATTACAGGTGTTGCATGAGTCAAAGAGGAATTTATAGATTGGCATCAGATATATGGACTAATATCAGATTTATGAACTTGATCTAGACCGAGCTGGGAAGTTTTCTAAATACAACTGCTCTTATGTATAAAGCTCTGTCTAATACAATATAGTGGTTCTATCTTTTCATTATATTTATTCAACCTGTCCACTGAGTAAATAATGAAAACACTTGGATTGTATGAAAAAGAACCTGGACTCAACATTGGAGGAGAACTCATCAACAGCATGCAGTATGCAGATGACACCCTCAGGCTTCCTGAAAGTAAGAAGGGCTGAAAGCTTTTACTAATGAAGATCAAAAGCACCAGCCTTCAGCATGGGTTACAGAACAAAACCCCTCAGCACTGCCCCAGTAATTATAAAGATGACAAATGGGGAAAACAATGACATGGCCAAGGCTCTCCTACTTGGTCAACACCCATGGAAGCAGCAGTCAAAGAAATCAAATAATGTGTGACATTGGGCAAAAGCTCTTAAAAGGGTTAAAAGGTAAAGATGCCATTTTGAGAACTGGGTGCTCCTGACCAAAGTCAGGGTATTTTTAATTGCCTGAAATGCACACGAAAACTGGATAATGCATAAGGAAAGGTGAAGAAAAAGTGATGCCTCTGAATTATGATGGTGGCAAAAAATATTGAATAGACCAGAAACTTCCAGAAGAATGGGCAAATTTGTACTCAGAAGAAGTACTTTGAGAATGTTGTGTAGAAGTGAGGATAGCCATGACATTAGGAGGGACCAGTTCTTGGAGAAAGACATCAGGCTTTATTTTAATTGGGGATTCTAACAGCTCTTATAACAATTCATACATCCATTGTGTCAAGCATGTCTCTATATAAGTTGACATTGTTATTTTCTAGATAGTAACTTTCTGTTGAGTCCTTGGTATCGGCTCCTTTTTTTACACCCCCCCTTGATAAATTATAAATCAGTATTTTCATATTTTGCACTGATATAGTAGAGTGTCATCAAAGAAGAAGCTCCTCAATGGGACAGACCAACACAGTGGCTGCAAAAACGTACTCACACCTGGCAACGATGCCGTGGATGGTGGGGATGGGGCCGTGTCTCCTTTCGTTGTAGACAGAGAAGCAAGGTGTCAGAACGGTATCTTGCGGGCACCTGACTAACAACATGTTACACTATTTAAAGTGAAAACCTGAGAGCTCGGAGCACTAGAATCAATTAGCAGAGGATTCTAAATACCATAGCACACCAAAGTAAAACATATAAAAACAGACAAAACAGTCATAATGCAAAATCCTACAACCATAACAAAATTTAGAGAAAATTGCTTAGATGTTACCCCTCATTTCTTGCAAAGTAAGCTCCTATTTAAGTTCAGATGGATTGGGTTAGCACAGGAGTCTACCTGGATTTGTTTCTCTCTTCTACCTAATGCAGCAGCCGAGGGTTGTGGGTTCTGCCATGAGCTCTGCTTCAGACATCACTTAACCTTCCCAAGCTTCATCTATGAAATGCTCCTCTCTCTGGAAAATGAATGAAAAATGAACATGAAAGAAATTAAAAGCACCATTACTGTCCTTTATGAGCATGATTTATGATTACTTAATGGGACAAAGCAGAAGCCACTTCAAAGGCAGCAGAAGTTAACATGAAAACAACTGCCAACAATGAAATGAAATCAAGTTATTTTTGAGTTTCTGATTTAAAATGTACATATAAACCTGGGTCATATTTGGCATCCCCAGTGTCAGGGCTTTGGCTCAGAGTTGAATTAATTCAGAGAAGTCACTCACGGTTGAGATATTGGGCAACTTCTGTTGAAATCCTTAATTGAGTTATTACAGCACAGTATCTGTTTATTCTTGTCTATGCCTTTTGAAGTCAGACTTCCCCTTGGGCCCTAGGGGATTTCAGGTTCTCTCTTCCAATGGAACTGTTTTCCTTCATGTAGGAAACTAAAGTCATAGGGAGTCTCTTATATTGCTCACCAATCTCGGTTTTTTTTTTTTTAATTTGAAGTTTTCTCTTTCCTGGTTGAGGTTCACACTTGGAATCTCTTTTTATTTCCTTACATACTTGGTGCATAATTAGTTAGTAGCCGCCCGGAGTCTTAGATTTTAGAAAAGAAGACCGAGAAACTCTGGAAGATTAGCACAATCCCCAAGGAGCAAGTATAACTACGTCACAGAGCTGATTGAATTTGTATTTTGAGAACCTTAATAGGGAGACACAATTGAATATATCAACCGCAGCATGGGAAGGGAGAAGTAGGATTTTATACAGCATGATTCAAAACTGATTTGCCTGACTAAAGGAAGCTGTGATCTCTTGAGTCTCCAATCCCTGCTCTGTGGGGGATCTGCCTGCTGTTTTCATTTGTCACTTGAAAAGTAGAATCCACAGTCTTGTCCTGTAAGAAGGTCAGATACACAGGGCAGCTAATAACAGGAAAACCCTCCGAAGCAACAGTGTTCTCTAGAAATGCACAACAATATTCTTTAATAGGGATGGGAAAATAATGATGATTGCTTTAAAAATACATTATGGATTTTAATCCTCGGAACAATGTCTCTCAGGGGAAGGCGTTATTCTGGGTAAGTAGAAACACTTTAACTATAAAAACCAGTGATGAGATTTATTCTGCCTACAGAGAAGAGGCGGGGGGGGGGGGGGGGGGGGGGGGGGGGGGGGGGGGGGGGGTGGGAAGTAATCCTCAAAATGCAGATGAAAAGCCTAATGCTCTTGTTCTGGAACTGTTGACCAGTCCCCAGACTGCAGATCTTTAAAGTCTGCAGATTTACAGCATGATTGTTTTTAATTGTCACTTTAGCTGTGCTTGTCTAATAGTTCTGCGAAAGTTCTTAGTCTTGGTCTTTCTAGCATTTTGGAACTTTGAATTATGCAAACATTTGGCCATGGTTCCTGAAGGATTCTGGGCCCTCCCTATTTTCATAGAGTTGCTGATTACTGGGAAGGTCACATCCTTGGGGAAGAGAGAGTTTGGCTTAGGATGGTTACAGATCAGTTCTTGATCTCAGCATAGGCAGAGGATGGTTAAATCTGGAATTCAAGTGTGAAGGGAGGTAGTGGATGATGTAAGATAGGAAAACAATAATAATATATAATCTATCAAGGGTGGGAAGAATTGCTGATACCACGGGCTCAAGTAGAAAGAAAATGTTTTGAACACGATGATGGCAAACATATGTACAAACATTCTTGATACAACCGATACATGAATTGTTGTAAGAAGTGTCAGAAACCGTACACAATGCTTTAGAGATTAAAAATTTCTGGAATTCCAGACACCTCTCTCCCCCTTTCTCCCAAACTCCTTAAATCCACTTTCTGATGAACTGGCTTTTCTTCCGCATTGGAACATTTGGTCTAATACTTGCTGCTTGTCACCCAAGTTCTTTACCCTTTTTGCTTCCTCTGCTCCTCTACTTTGGCTCTTGGTTTAAGCTCCTCATCAACATCTTCGCAAGTCCTGCCCCCTTCACTTTTGGCTGTTTCCACCTTCATCTCCATCCCTAGATACTTCTCTAGGGACACTTTCTCATTTCTTTCCCAAGAAATTGAGGAACAGACAGAAGGGTTGAAGATGAGTTCGAGGTCCCTGAACCTCTTGAATGTCCCTGCTGCTTAGTATTTCTCTGAACCGGTTCTCAACCCTCAGCTTGTCTTTTCCTTCTCCAAAAGCTTAGTTCTTTTTTTTCTGAGAAAAAACAAACACAGACTCATTCACCGTTTCTCTTTTCTTGTATCTAAAATTATTTGAGCCTTGTTGTGATATGTTGGAGAGATTAACTTAAGTCACACCACTGCTCAATACTTGCCCTTTTTTGTTTGTTTTTTTGTTTTTAAATCATTTGATTGAGGGTGCATACAACTCTTATCACAATCAAGAAATACATCTATTGTAAGCAAGTCACATTTGTACATTTGTTGCCATCATCATTCTCAAAACATCTTTTTTCTACTTAAGCCCTTGCTATAAGTTCCTGATATTCCCCCTTCCTTCATGAACCCTCGATAATTTACAAAGTATCATTATTTTGTCATATCGTACACTATCCGATGTCTCCCTTCACCCACTTCCCTGTTGTCTGTACCTCAAGGAGGAGGTTATAAATAGATCCTTAAAATTAGGTTCCCCTCTCTACTCCACCTTCCTCCCACTCTCCCAGTATCACCACTCTTACCACTGGTCCTGAGGGGATCATGTCTCCTGAATCCCCCAGGTTTCCAGCTCTTGTCTGTACCAGTGTATATCCCCTGGTCTAGCCAGATTTGTAAGGTAGAATTGGGATCGTGATAGTAGGGTGGGAATGGGGGGGGGCATTTTAGAAATAGAGGAAAGTTGCATATTTCATTGTTGCTATACTCTACCTTGACTGGTTCATCTCCTCCCCTAGACCTTTCTGTAAGGGAATGTCACTTCACCTACTGATGGGCACTCCCCCTCATTTACAGTGATATAATTTTTAGTTCTTTGATGCTTGATGCCTGATCCCTTTGATACTTTGTGGTCACACAGGCTGGTGTGTGACCATATGGGTTCTTCCATGTGGGCTTTGTTGCTTCTGAGCTAGATGGCCGCTTATTTACTTTCAAGCCTTTAAGATCCCAGATGCTATATCTTTTGATAGCTGGGCACCATCATTTGATAGCCGGGAACCATCACTTTCCCCTTTCAATTCCATTCCAAAGACAGCTCTTATCCCATGCTCATTGACTCAGTGGAAAGATGGTACAGAGTGGGTCTTGCTGGCTTTGTTTACGAAGAGTCCAAACTCTTAGAGGACAGAAGACTAGGCCCAGTGTTTGGGAAGAACATCAAAAGAGAAGGATTGCATCCTCATTACACTCAAACTTTTCCCTAAACCAGAAGTTTTTCTGAGATGGTGGTTGGTGGTGAGAACATAGACTCTTGTGTACCCTTGAGATAAGTCTACTGCTTGTCCAGGATCATGAGCAGATGGCTCTTTGGCCTGGCAGCGATCACTACATCTCCTTTCATGACACAATGGCAACAAGTTGAATATCATTGGTATGATATGGAAATAGCAGAGAAAGGCACCAGGCTTGAAGGCAATGTGAGTGCAGAAACACGCATATCTTAATGAAACCTTCATGAATCAAAGTCCAGGTATGCATCTCACCACTGCAGTCACTTGTTTTTATAAAACCATTGCCAAGGAGTGAATTCTGACGTGTGTCACACATAAATGACTCAAACTCACTCTGTGTGTCAGAGTGAAACAGTTGTCTATAGGGTTTTCAATGGCTGATTTTTTTTTTAGTTTCTTTTTTTTTTATTAATTCATTTTATTGGGGACTCATACAGCACTCATCATAATGTATACATACATACATACATACATATGTTGTGTCAGTAGTTACATCTTTTCTGGGATGGGGTGGGGTTCTTTTTTTTTTTTTTTTTTGATTTGTGAGAAGTAAGCCAGTTTTATAGGGCAAGCAAGCTTAGGCAATTAGCATATCAATGGCTGATTTTCTAGAAGGTTATCACCAAGTTTTACTTTGGAAGCATCTCTGTTATATTCGAACTGCTAACCTTTCAGTTTATATCAAAGTCTGTTGACTTATGCACCACCCAGGGACTCCAACTTGCCTTAGTTCTCCTAAATAACTCAAAGGTAATTGAGGAAAGGTTGGGAAAAAGAAGCAAGAATCAATTGGGACCCAATTGATTCTGCTAACATAGCAGAATGAGGCCACTTAGCAGAAATTAGATTCAATTACAGACAAAAGACCATTTATATTTAGTGCACACTTCAGTTGTAGAGTGAAGTCCATACCACTTCATAAGTATCTGCAGCCATTCTCCCTCTTGTCAATTCACATGAAAAAGTTTTTCTGGTTATCTCACTTTCATTTCAAGAATATCATACTACTATCACCAATCGTTCCAGTGTTCATCAACGTACATTGAAACCTCACTACAAAAGATATTCCTTCCTGTTTTAGGCTATTTTGAACAAGATACCCACATCAGATGATTTTAGATCAGAATGTGAGTGTGTTGACTCATGGAATACAAGGAAATATTGGAAGATCAAAGTATCAGCAGACACAGTCCCTCAGACATAGAACTAGAATCTAGAATCAACTTTCCTCTGTTTCTTAGGTAAGCTTCTCTCTGAAAACTGGCACCACAATGCTTTTTTGTAGCCTGACTTATTCTGTTCAACAGTTGGTATAAATTTTGTTTCATGTTATAGTTTATCAACCCCTACAATGTAACATCCCTTGTCCCACCTCCCACATCTCTATTCCTTCTTTCCTAGCTCTTCCTGCTTTTTGAACTTGTCCTTGGGCAAGTGCTGCCCTTTTTCTCTTCAATGGTTGATTGGTCGAGACTGGTAAGACCTCCCTAGGGTTAACATTTACCTTATAGATCTGTCTATTGTTTTGTTGGAAATTGAAACACTGGGTGAGTTCACTACCAATCCCGATGGAGTTCTACCAGTCTCTTCAATCAATAAGCTCCTTTTTTTTTTTTTTTTTTAGGATTTTGAGTTTTGTTATCCATCTTCTTTCTGTCTATCCAGGACCTTCTAATGTGATCCCTTTCTGAGGGTTAAGTTTGGTAACTGCGGACCATCTAATTCTCCTGGTTTTAGGATTGTGCCTTCTGATGTTTGCATGGTCCTTTGGACTAATTAGTCCCTCAGACTAATTTTGTATTATCCATCTTTAAGGGAAGTAAGCTCCCGTTAGTAGGTGACATTGTTAGTGGTTATAGCCAAGCTGATTCCAACTTATGGTGACTTTTTTTTTTGGGGGGGGGCATCACTGCTCTCTGGTGGTGGGAGTAGGAGGCCCAGCTCCACTGCTGGAATTGAACCTCTGTCCCAGTGGGCTGCAGTCCCGCGCACAACCACTACACCACTGGGGCTCAGCCCTATGGTGACTTTTGTATAAAAGAATGAAAGATCACCTGGTCCTGCAAGATCTTCACAATGGTTGGCAAGCTTGAGCTCACAATTGCAGCTACCTTGTCAATATGTCGTGTGGAGGTTTTCCCTCATTTTTGCTCAATTTTTCTAAACATCATATTATTTTCTAGAAATTGGTGTTTCACGATGACATGTTTTAAACAATTAAGATTAAGTCAAACTGTTTTCATTTCTAAGGTGTTTTCTCTAAGGTGCCTCAGAAGGACCTGCTTTCTGCTATTTTGCTATCTGTCAATTAATGACCTATTGCAACCAGAAACATGCATTCACAGAAAGTAAATATTCTAAAGTAAGTTGTTTTTATTGTTGGCTACTGGCAAATTGGTTTTCCACCCATGGTAACACATGCACGATGGAATTAAACTATGTGATCCACAAGGCTGACATTGATTGACTATTAAGAGAAGATTGCCACCATTTCTTCCAGTTGAGCATTGAAGCAGCCCTCAAGCTTCCACTGACGGGCTAGATTTGACTGTGCATGAAGTGTGTTGGTTGAAAATCAAACTCTGGTGCCTCACATGAAGGGATTAGACTGCCTTATACTCAGTACTTCTACTTCCTCACTGTTTGTCCCCTTATCCATTTCTTGCAGGCAGTGGGACGTCTGTTTTGATCACTCTAAAGAATTCTTCTTAAAAGTCATTGTGAATGACCTCATGATTCTCAAGGTCAAGTACTTCTTTCTCTAGGAGCGATCCTTTGGCTGGCTGTAGCAGTTGACTCCATTGAGAGCCTCCTTTTACTGGAATCCTTTTCCCCAGTTTAGATTCCATGTCCTGTTTTTCACATGGTTCTCTGCCTGCCTCCCAGATAGAGCCTTCTGTCTTCTTTGCTGGCTTTCCGCTTTCCTGTTGTCTTTAATTGTAGGCGGTTTTCACATTTCTAACCCAAATCTATTTTTCTCTACTCGCTCTCCTATAGTGTTTTGAAATCTATAGTAGCTTTTCATTTTCTACTGAATAAAACCAAAAGTGCTAACCCCTCCAAAACCTAATGCAAATTTAACATTCCATTATAATAATGTGACAAACTTAATAATAGTAAGAGTGACAGCTATTGAACCTTTATTGCTGTTCTAAGTTATTTAACTTGAAGCAAGCTATTTGATTTTCACCCAATGAGATTAATACTTAAAAATATTATTCTTTGTATAACAGTTGAGGAAATGAAATTATGCAGTGGTCAAGTGCCTAGCCAATGTCAAACAATGAAGAAGGCTTGCCTAAACATGTTAAAACTTCCTAGCATTCTCAAATATGCTTCTGGCCTTTGACCCATGTTTTAGAGGAAAAGGGACCCCAAATTCAAGCATATTTCCCCTTGATAAGTCTTACACAAGGAAAAACAAGACAAAAACAAATCATTTGGATGAGGGAACTATGACTATGAGCCATTAATGGTGTCCAAGGACTCATAGCCAAGTAGCTAATTATATTGTGTTATTGCTGTCAGGGTCCATCTAATTGATTGGGCTCATAGTTACCCTACATTGCCTATTCCTATTCCGTCCTTATGGAGAGGATAGAAAGTAAAGGAAACCATCACAAAAGCCTGATAGATTATGGCTGAGTAATAATTGTCAAAGGTGGGTTTATAGAAGCAGAGAAAGTACCAAGATTGGGAGATGCAGACAGGAAAAGTTCACAGAATTGGTCCTGGGTCCCTTAGATCCAGGTGCTCACATGGCTCAGAGGCCGTATCTGACCTCTTCTGGGGACACAAGGGAGAAAGAGAACCCAATACCTAATTAGCCAAAGGACCATTACCATGAGGTCAAAGTTTACCCTATTCTGACACCAACCCTTCTTCCCACAGCACTCTTCCTCTCCGCTGGACTTGATACTCTAATGCAATGTCCACACAGACCTCCCAGAAAACACTCACAATTAAAGGCATTCATTTTAGGGAAGTTAACAGATACTATAAGATGAGATCAGAAAACATTAAGATTACAGTCACTGGTCCACAGCAACCCCTCTCCTCAGCCACGGGTCAAGTCTGTCTTTGTCTTCAGCCTCTCAGCTGCATGGTTAGTCCCTTGGCCTCCGCTTCTTCCACGGGAGTGGAAGATGGCCCACTGTGTTGCCTTACAGCCTCCTGGTCCAGGTGCTGCTCTCTGCCCTGTCTTTTGGTTTTTTGCTCTTGCTATGGCACCGCCTCCACTGTTTCAATCAGGGCTTCCAGACATGCTCTGCTGGGGGCTCTTTCTCCTTGATTTGTCTCTCTTCTTTCTACAACAGCTTGGGAAGTGGCAATTCAAGTGGACTAATTCCCTCTATTAGTGTTACATATGCTTTATTTGCACAGTCCCACCCATTCAGCTGTTGGGATTTAAAAAGACATAGAAGAAATTTATTAAGAAATTTCACTCCACCACACATGCCTCCTTGGTGGTCAGGGTATGATTCATGACCATGCAGCCGTAAGCCATATTCCCAGGTACCCCAATATCCAAGTGACATATCTGAAAATTATTAAGGGCAAGACCACCCTTCTGTGGGCTCTGGAGTTGTAATTTATTATCAAATACTTTATGCTTAAGAACAAAGCTGTTTCATTGCTTTATGGTCAGGAAGAACTTGAATGGAAGCTGAACTCAGAATGATTCAATATGGAGTTAGGGATCCCACTGGAATCTGTAATTTTCTACAAAGTGAGTGCTTTGGAATTTATACTTCTACATACTACAAACACAGCTTTATCATTCAAAATTCGATCACCATTTCAAAGTAAGAATTGCCATATGATTCCTTTCCTCGTTAAATGGATTCTTGTCCTCCTTCAGGTCTGCTATGTAGTTTTATTTGAACTTTTCTTTAAATTATGTAATTGAGCTCCAGTCACTTCCAAATATGTGATGCTGGAGTCTATATTAATAGCCTATGCACACATGTAGCTTTGTGTCTTCATTCCTCCTAAAATAATGCTCAGTGATTTGTGTCATTCTGGATGCTTGTGATGGTTTGATTGTGTCCACTAGAAAGATATGTTTAAGTTTGGTCTTTGGAATTGAGAATTTATTTGGATATAGGGTCATTGCAGATATAATTGTTAGGTAACATTGAGTCAGTTCTAACTCATGGTGACTCTATATTCAATAGAAGGAAACACAGCCTGTTATCACATCATCCTCAAAATTGTTCTTATGTTTATATAAGCCCATTGTTATAACCACTCTGTTAATACTTCTGGTCGAGAACCTTCCTCTTTTTCACTGCCCATCCTCATTACCAAGCATGTCCTTCTTCAGGGATTAGTCTCTCCTGAGAACATGTTCAAAATTGGTTAGATGAAGTTTCATCCTCCTTGCCTCTGAAGGAGCATTCTGGTGATACTTCTTTCATGAAACACTTATGTGGTCTTTTCGTAGTTCATGGAGCTGTCAACATATTTTAAAATTTATTTACTTATTTATTTTTAGTTGTCAATATTTTTTAAGATGCAACTAGTTAACAAGAAATCATACTAGAGTAGGTTGCAGCCCAATCCTACACATATGATGCTTTTGTAAAAAGAGCAAAGATGGTGAAACACAGAGGGGAGAATTTGGTGTGACACCAGAGGCAGAGATGGAAGTCACAGAGTCACAAACTAAAGAAAACTCCTGGCCTCTGAAACTCAAAGAAATCAGGAAGAATATTTTATCAGAGACTTTGGAGGAAGGATGTCCCTGTGGACACCTTAAATTTGAGCTTGTCAAAAATAAATGGAACTATCTAGGGATATGTTTAACAAAAAAACACAAAAGATCTGTACAAGGAAAACTATAAAACCTTACTGCAGGAAACCAAGAGTGACCTCCATAAATGGAGAAATATTCCATGTTCATGAATTGGCAGACTCAAGATAGTAAAGATGGTTATCCTACCCAGGGCACTTTATAAGTTCAATGCCATACCAATTCAAATACCAACAGCCTTCTTCAGAGAACTGGAAAAACTGGTCACCAACTTCATATGGAGGGGAAAAAAGCCCAGAATTAGCAGATATCTCCTCAAGGAGAAGGACACAGTCGGAGGGCTTGCTTTACCTGACTTTCATACTTACTACAAAGCCACAGTGGTCAAAACAGCATGGTATTGGCATAATGACAGATACACAGATCAATGGAAAAGAATAGAAAACCCAGAAATAAAACCATTAGCATATAGACAACTACTTTTCGACAAGGGCCCCAAGAGCATCACGTGAGACCATGACGCTCTATTTAACAAATGGTGCTGGAAATAACGGAAATCCACATATAGAAAAATGAAACAGGATCTCTACCTTACCCCATCCACAAGAACAAACTCAGGGTGGATCAAAGACCTGGAAGCAAAACCCCAAGCCATCAGGACCATTAGTGAAAGAAATGGGGAAAAATCTAAGAACCTTGGCCCAAGTAACACCAAGACTGCTGAGATGGGGCAGAGTACACACACAGGAGATGCTGAAATTGACAAATGGGATTTAATAAGGATAAAACACCCGTGTGCATCAGAAGACTTTAAAGAGGGTAACTAGGGAACCCACAGACTGGGAGAGGATTTTCAGCAATGACACAATAGACAAAGGGCTTATTACAAGAATCTTCAATACCCTCCTTGTCTGCAAAAATAAGAAATCAGTTAACCCTTTGAAGAAATGGGAAAAAGAACTAAGAAATTTCACTAAGGAGGAGACCCATATGGCCAATAGACATATGAGAAAATGCTCCTGATCACTAGCCATCAGAGAAATGCAGATCAAAACAACTATGAGATACCATCTAACACCTTTGAGGTTAGCCCAAATCAGAAAAAAGGAGAGCAACAAATGTTGGAGGGAATTTGGCAAAATAGGAACACTTCTGGTGGTCCTGTAGATATGCACAGCCATTATGGAAAGCAGTCTGGCGATACCTAATGAAAATGGAAGTTGAACTACCTTATGACCCAGCTATCCCTCTGCTGGGTATATACCCAGAAGAGGTAAGAAATAAACCACGGCCAGTGGTGTGCACGCCAATGTTTATTGTAGTGCAATTCACTATCGCAAAAAGTTGGAAACAATCTAAATTTCCATCGCTAGACGAGTGGATTAGCAAACTCTGGCGCATACACACAGTGGAGTACTATGCTTCACTCAAAAGTATTGAGGAACACATGAAACATGTCTTCTCATGGGAAGAGCTGGAGGAAATTATGCTAAGCAAAGTGAATCAAACACAAAAGGGGAAGTACAGCATGAGCCCACTGAGGTAAGTGTAACCAATATGGTAGGTATAGAAGGAAGCCCCCTGTAACATAACAGTTGGTCAGAGACCCAGGGAAAGGGGAGGAGGTGGAACCAAACCCAGGGATGTACATGTGGGACACAGCACAGCAAGGAAAGATGAAAGGGGGAGAGAGAAAAAGGAGGCTTGAAAGTAAAAGGTTAACAGAGGGAGCAGGGCACTAACTCACCCAGGAGGAGAGTACGGGTCTTGTCTCCAGAGAAGCAGAAGCGGGCGTGCAGATCCTACCACGCAAGACCCAACCGTGAGGCTGGCATTGGAAGGAGGCGTGAAAAGAGAGCTACAGGGTCGGCATAACCAGAACCAGACTGACCCCCTCAATGTAAGCGGGTGTGACAGAGAAAAGGTGGCAGAGAGTGACCAGCATGTCACACCCACATGGAGACAGGTGGAGATGGAGGAAGAGAAGGAGAGCTGGTCCGTCCCCATGCTGTCCCGATTCCTGCCCACGATGCTCAGAGGACCACGCTCCTGCGGGGACCTAAGACACAGGGGAGACTGCACAAACAACACCAGGGCCTGTCACACTGTCTTCCTACAGACAGTGACAAACATTTCGGGAGACACACAGCAAGGAAGCAAGGCGGTCAGAGTCCCCAAAATAGACCAAATCAAGAAGGGAGCACTCCTGGCTGGACAGTCTGGAGGAGAGAACAACTGGACCGATGGTTCCTAACAGCCATGGGGGGAGGGGGACATGGACAGACTCAGGGATGGGGAGAACAACCAGTGGCCCACAATCGGTGGGGAGGAGAGTGGAGGAGGCCTAACAGGGCCAAAGTAAGTGTAATGTAACAGAGAGGAAATTATGAAACTCGAATGAAGACTGACCACAAAAGAGGGACAGGAGGAAGGCAGAAGGAAATAGAGGAAGGAACGGGAAGGCAAAGAGCACTTGTAGAGGTCTAAACACAGGTATCTATGTATGTAAAAATAATTATTTATGAAAAGGTGGGAATAAATTCAGGAACACATAGTTATAGGCTTAGTATGAAGGCAGCACCTGGACCTTGGGCCAGTCACTCCCTCAATGCAAGAACACTTTGTTCTACGAATCTGGCCACGATGCTCACCAGCCCAATATGATCACTGAAGGCAAATAGGTACATAAACAAATGTGGTGAAGAAAATGGATGGCACCCACATATCAAAAGATATACACTTTGGGGTCTCAAAGCCTGAAGATAAACAGCCAACCAGCTGAGAAGTATCCAAGTCCACACGGAAGAAGCACACCAGCTAGTGTGGCCAAGAGGCATCAAAAGAATCAGGTCTGTATATGCACTTTCCTGAGATGATCACTGAGGACAAGTGGGGACAGGAGAAAGAGTGGTGAAGATGGCTAATGGTACCCGGCTAGGAAGACATAATGCCTGAGGCCTCAAAGGCTTGAGGATGAGGAAACAGTGCAACAAGGCCTACCATAGAAGAAGCACACCAGGCTGTGCGACCATGAGGAGTGGAAAGAACCAGCCTATCAGGCATCAAAGAGCAGAAAACATTAAGTGCCCACCCTCCTGTCATGATTGCTGAGGACAAAAGGGTGTAGAGGCAGACAGAGCCAAGAAAACTGATGGCGACCAGCCAACAAATGATAAAGTAGCTGGGACCCTGAAGGCTAGAAGGAGATCAAATGGCCATTCAGCGCAGAAACAGCAAAGCCCACATAGAAGAAACGCACCCACCTGTGTGATCATAAGGGTTCGATGGGAGCAGACATCAAATATCAAAGAACAAGGATTTAATCAGTAAGAATGAGGGGGAGAGCAGAGTGGGGACCCAAAGCCCACTTCGGGGCAATTGGACACCCCCTTACAGGGGAGTCATGGGGAGGAGATGAGACAATCAAGGGGCAGTGAGGTAGCAATGAAGCATAAAACTTTCCTCTATTTCCTGAAGGTTTCCTTCCCCCAAGCACCACGGTCCCAACTCTGCCCTGCAGCTCTAGCTGGAGGAGGTGCACTGGCAGAGATGGGAGCTGGAAACACAGGGAACTTGGGGTGGATAAACCCCTCGGGGTCATTGGTGGGAGAGGAGTTGCTGAATGGTGGAGGGAGGGTGGGGTGGAGAGAGGAAGCCAGCTATAGGGATCTGCAGACTGTGTCCTATCTGGAGGACGGATGTAGGGAGGAGTGGGCAGGGGGAGATGTTGGGCAGTATAAGATATGACAAAACAATAATGACTGCAGAGTAAAGAGGACTGGGGGGGGGGAGGGGGAAAGGCTGGAGGGGGAAGAAACGGGGGCTCATATCAAGGGCCCAAATGGAAAGGCAGATGTTGGGAGAATGTTGATGAGGACAGGTAAGTGGAGGTGCTTGGCACTGTATATGTAGCTACGTATTGAACTAGTATGATGAAAAGCGATATACGAGCACCCAATAAAATGTTTAAAAAAAAATTTGGGCTTGTGACCTTCAGTACTGGAATAATACATTTGTCTTTTGTTTGTTTGTTTTGTTTTTTGGGCATCACTGCCCTCTGGTGGTGGGAGTAGGAGGCCCAGTCTTTGCTCCTGTGGAGCTGTTGCCAGAATTGAACTTCTATCCCAGTGGGTTGCAGTCCCACGCACAACCACTACGCCACCGGGGCTCAGCCTACATTTGTCTTTTAAAGAATCCAATTCATAGTCTTTTTTGTGGCATCCCTGGGAAATGAACACAGTAAAACCTGTGATGCATGGACTCTGGGTAAGATGAAAACCTATCAAAGAAGGAATATTAAATTAAACTTGTGCAGTGCTGTCGAAGTCCAGCTCTTACAAATTCCATTGTGCAATGTCAAATGGATGGTTAGTAAGTGAATGAGTACCTGACTTAAGCCAGGATATTCTAAATCACCTCATAAGCATGTGAAAGTTGAACATTTAGTACAGAAGACCTAAGAAGAATTGATGCATGTAAATTACAGTGCTTGTGAAGAATATAGAGTGTACCCCTGACTGCCAAAAGAGCAAACAACTCTGTCTTGAAAGAAATAGGGTCAGAATGCTCCTTAGAGGCAAGGATGGTTAGACTTCTTCTCATGTACTTTGGCCATGTGTTCAGGAGAGGCCAGTCCCTGAAGGACATCATTCTTGGTAAAGTACAAATACAGGCCAATACAAAAGAGGAAGACCCTTGACAAGAAGGATTGACAGAGGCTGTAACCATGGACTCAAATATAAGCTCAATCATGGGGAGTCTATCACGACTTCAAGGTTGGAATTCCCAGATGATTCCTTTCCTTGTTAGGACCAGGTGATGATTTGCTCTGTTGGACAAAGGGTCACTATGGGTTCGAATCAACTTGACTGCACCTAAAAACAACAACAACAACAGCACTATCAAAAACAAGTGAATGGACCATCATCTGTCTGTTAGTTTGTCAAAATGTGGTGGCTTTTGTGTTATGACGTTGGAAGCTATGCCACCTGTATTTCAAATACCAGCAGGTTCTCCAATGATGGATGGATTTCAGGTAGCTTCAAGACAAAGACAGATGAAAAATGAAAGGTCTGGTGATCACCCTTTGACAATTAGACAGTGAAAACCTAAGAGATCACACAGATTAGTGTCCAACATAGTACTGAGAGATGAGCCCTTTGAGTAGGAAGAAACTACACAATAACCTAACAATGAAATCTAATATACTAATGATAGTGAGGATGGCATTAAACTGGATAATGTTCTATTTTGTGATACATGAATTCTTCATGAGGGAGCCCAGTTTGAGAGCAACTAACAAACACAATAACTAATGGATAAACAACTATGGATAATAATTTCTTCCCAGATGGGTTTGCGTCAGAGTGTAAATGAGCACATCGCTTCCTTCATCAAGAAAGTTCTACTATGAAAAACAAGTTCTGTCAAACTAAATTGTGTGCTTAGCGAGGTAGCTCGTTCACTGAATGGTTGAATTACATTTCTCAGAAAGCTAGTGTTGACCTCAGCAGAGGCAAGTAGGGCAGCTCCAAACCACACGCATCACCATCAAGTCATTCGGACCACAGGAACCTGATAGGACAGAATGTGTTTGTGCATTCAAATTCGTTCCGATCCATAGTGGCAACAGAATGAAATATTGTAAGGTCCAGCACCAGTCTCACAATCAACAGAGTAGAACCGACCCTTTGAGTTTCTGAGGCTGTACATTTTTGCAAGAATCGAATGCTTCATCCCTCTTTCACAGTGTGGCTGATGGGTTCAAACAAGTGCCCATGTGGTTAACAGTCCAATGCATACCCCACTGTTTCACCAGACTTACAAGGCACAAAGCAGACACTGTATGATTCATGACCCGAGGGCTTTGCATTCAGGCTTATTGAAGAGATATTAAAAGTGAACTTTTAAATAAAAAAGAACAATAATAAGATTACAGGATAATACACATGACAAGTTGATAAGAATAGTAAAGGAATTAAAGGCACTTCAGACAGTTCAACTCTGGTTTTTGTAGATCAAGAAACAAAGACTCAGAGGGGCTATATTAAGAAAGTCTTAATAGTGCAAAATGTTGCTATGGAAACAAAATATAGAAATACAAGTTAATATATGACCAGATTTTAAGTGTGATTTGAACATTCACAGTTACAGGTATTGTGTGGATACCTTAGGGAACATTTTCTGATGGTTATCTATGAGTTTCATAAAAGCTGCAAGTTTGCATGATAAAATATAACAATGATAGTGTGAAATATTAAAAATGTGTTTCATTTTTCTACTAGAATTTTAAATGATCTTATTAAGCACTGTTAGTCAATATTTAAGAAAGCTTTTGCTTGTCTCTATATTTTTTTACTTAGGGAACATCCTCAGGAAAGAGCAATTGTTAGGAAAAGTTATGTTTGGCCAAATGGAGGCCAATCAATGATGCATTTAGTGAGATGGATAGACAGAGCCCCAACCAAAGGCTGAAACATATGGCAGATCTTTGTAGAGGACCCACGTCTTGGCAGCAGTTCTTTCTGTCATACATTAGCACCCGACCAACTTCATAGCAGCTAACAATAACAACAAAATATTTTCTTTAAAGGCCTTCTAAATCACACAACCTTCCTCTAGCTCTTTGGTTCTTCCTTCAGCCTACTATCATGACATCAATTCTACTTTACAAATTGGATTAGATCACAGCATGCACTCTGTTACAGATAAGAGCCCACACACAGGGAATCCAGGATAGATAAACCCTCAGGGCCAACAAGAAGAGTAGAGATACTAAGAAGATGGAGTGGGGGGGCAAGGAGAAGGGGGAATTGATCACAAGGATCAGTCTAGAACCTCCCCCCAGGGGGATGAATAAGGGAAAAGTGAGTGAGACGCGATGGAGGATGATGTAAGCTAAGAAAAAATAGACCACAGCTTATCAAGGGTTTGTAAGGGAGGTTAGGTGCAGGAGGGAAGGGGGAAGAAATGAGGAGCTGATATCAGGGGCTTAAGTGGGAGGAGAATGATGATGGCGGCACATGTGCAAATGTGCTTGACACATTGGAGGAATATATGGATTGTGATGAGATGTAAGAGCTCCCAATAAAAGTACTTCTTAAAGAAAAGTCTTCTAAGGATGCATGGTATGCAGTAAGACTTACCAGTATCTGGTTTGTTGATTACAAATATGACTTTAAGTCCTCCAATAACCACCAAATTTTATGGTATAGTATATCAAAGGAGAGGAGACAGAGTTTCCAAAAAGAATCAGACATTGCTACCCAAATCAAACGGATGAAGAATATTGAGTTTCTTTGATTTCTCTTCTCTCCCTTATAGAATATTATTCCATTCTCACCCAAGTTTAGCCCCTCCCGACCCCCCAACCTACCGCATCACTTTCTCTCCCTTGCTCTCTAGTCCTGCTCCACAATCCCTCAAAAGCATCGGAATCTTTAGTCCTAACTTTCTTGAATAGTCATCTCTTAGACACTGCTGAGTTAAGTCAGCCTAATTGCGATGAAAACAGAAAAAATGAAAAAAGGAAGAACATCTCTTTAGAAACAAAATATATAATTTGACAGTACACATTTACGCTGTCACAGGGACAGGAGAAAGAAATTTTTCTACTTCAAGATAAAGTTAATACTGTTGTGAATCATGCGGTTCCTGACAAAATATTTGATCTGCTTGGGCACACAGAAGACAGGGCACAGCTGGCAAGGGATAGACAGATTCTATCACAGGAATAGTCTAGCTCACTCTTACAAATGTGTTATCACAACCATCTGCTTTACAGTTCTGTTTCCTATTAGCTCCATCCCTGTCACTGTGCTGTGGAAACGCACAGTGGAGCTCACACATCAACATGAAATACCAAGAAAATTTAAATAAAATGTAGATAGAGAAAAAAAATAAACCTGGGCAAGCATAATTTGGCATTCTTGATGAGGGAACATTGGGTAATTTTGTCTAAAAGCTGTTACTTTGCCCAATTTTACTATGACACATTCATTAAAAATTTTTTAGGCCCTTTAGAAGTCCCCTGGGCTGGCTGCTAACTGATATTTTCTGAAGAGGGATGAATTGTTGTTAGTTCCTATTGTATTGGCCCCAATTCATGGAAGTTATATGTTAGAGCATTGTCCAGTCCTGTCCTGCCTTTATCATCATTGCTATCCAGCTTACCGAAAGTTTCTCTTTTTTTTCCATTGATGCTCTACCAAACTTTACCAAACAAGATGCTCCCTTCAGGTGACTGGCTTTCTTGTTGATGTCTCCAATGTAAATGAGTTATTGTTTCCCCATCATTGCTTCTAAAAACATTCTTGCATTTCTCCTACCCTCCCTTTTCAGTGCTGCTGCAAATCCTAGGGAGAAGTTCGGCAGATCTGAGGCCACCATGAGTTGGAACGACCTGACAGCCACCAGTCACACTTCAATGATGCTCTGGATTAGTTTCTCCTCTTTTAGACTATCTGCATTCCCAATTTTTCATTCTATTCTATTCATTATTACTCTGGGAAGAGTCTTCACAATATATTCATAAACCTACACATATATCTCTGGAAAAGAATGCATGTGGAAGATGTGGTTCATCTTGGTGAAAGATATCAATTCAGGAACTTGTGGATTTGGAAAATGCAATTGGACCCCTGGAAAGAAAATTGTATATATCCCTAAGTCATTTTCCTCCTAATCCCTCAAATAAAGCATATGAGATCATTGCATTTTCCCATTGCCATGGGTATATAATGATATAAAGACAGAAAGTACATTTTAAAAGCATATTTCATTCCAGCTTCTGAAGTCTACACAAGGAAGAAACTATGTTCTGGTGGTAGGAGAGCAAAAGTTGTCTCATGTGGTATATACATACAATGGAATACTACGCAGCACTGAAAAGCAGTAATGAATGCATGAAGCATATTGCTGCCTGGGAAGAGCGGGAGGAAGTCATGCTAAGTGAAGTAAGCTAAGTAAAGAAAAGGACAGGTACAAGATGAGTCCGCTAAGGTAAGCCTTAAAAAATGGGGGAATAGGGAAAAGACTACTGTATACAAAAAATAATGGGGTGAGGTCCAGGTAACATGGCAGGGACCAGACCAAGTCCAGGGCTACATATGGTAGTCAACTATAAAGGAAAGGGGACGATGTGGGAGATAGTAATGTGTAGTGGGGAATCAGGGCACTAATCCACCCAAGAGGAGGTTATTGCTTATATCTCCACAAGGAAGAGTGCCAGACTTAAACATGGCATTCTAGGATGTGAATGCAGCGTGACGGCATGGAGCAGGGATCCTGTGGAGGGGTCTGAGAGCCTGGCCTCAATTCCAACTATGTGGTCTACTGCCCCCTCCCCCAGAAGAATTTATTCTAGAGGACAGTACTGAATTTCGGGAGGCAGGGAGGGACACGTCTGACCTGAGAACACAGGAGCAAATGAAGTGGGAGGAAGAGAGAGGGAAGCACACTCAGACTCACTAAGTCTTGAGGACGATCTCCCCACTCAGGGCAGCCAACACACAGAGAGGGTCAGATGGTCAGATTCACTATGAGACACGACATCCCTTGCTGACTCAAAGCTCTACGTGGGACAATACTGGAGGCACAGTGTGAGTATTGCAGACGTCCATCACTACCACACAGAGGAAAACACTAAGGGTGTGCAGCAGAGCAGTTGGGGGGGGGCAGAGCATGGGGATCTTGAGAGAGAGAGAGAGGGGGTCAAGGATAGATTTGGGGGGCAGGGTGTGGAACCCCCTTGTACCTGACTGGAGGTTACTTCCAGAGGTCAACAGACAGGTTTTGAACTATTTACAGGCTTTGCTTTATTATTATTTTAAATATTTATCTATCTATATTTTCTGGGCATTTTTTTGGTTTGTTTTGTCTTTTTGCTGTTTTTTTTCTCCTGTTGTAGTCGTTTCATTTTCTTTTGTCACGTTTTTGTGCATAATATCATCTCTGCAGGTATAGCTATATAAAATAGGCTGGACTGTCAGTCTGAAGGAGAAAATGATGGGAACTATGGCTCTGGGGGGATGCGGGAGTGGGGGAGGTGGTGGAAAGTAGGTGAGGTTGACCAACCCAGGGACAAGGGAACAACAAGTGATCCAAAGTTAGTGGCAGGGAGGGAGAGGACTAGGGATTATTCAGGGGTAGGGTAACCGAGAGGTTTTACTGAAACTCAAATGAAGGCTGAGCATGATAGTTGGACAGGAGAGAAGTTAAAGAAACTAGAGGAAGGAAGTGGAAGGCAAGGGACATTCACAGAGGTCTAAATACAGGCATGTATATAGGTTAATATATTTATATATGGTAAAGGGGAAATAATACATGTGCACATATTTATAGGCTCAGTATTAAGGTAGGAGATTAATATTGGGCCTTCAGTCAAGTACTTCCCAATGTAGGAACACTTTGTTCTATTAAATTGGCATTCTATGATGCTCATCTTCCCAACCCGATTGCCAAAGACAAAAGTGTGCATGAGCAAATGTGGTGAAGAAAACTGATGGTACCCGACTACTAAAAGATAGAGTGTCTGGGGTCTTAAAGGCTTAAAGTCAAACAAGTGACCACCTACCTCAGAAGTAACAAAGCCCACATGGAAGAAACACACCAGTCTGTGCGACCACAAGTTGAAGGAGGAATCAGGTACCAGACATCAAGGAACTAAAGATTTTATTAATGTAAATGAGGGGGAGTGCAGAATGGGAACCCAAAATCCATCTGTAGGCAATGGATTATCCTTACAGAGGGGTTACAGGGAGGAGATAAACCAGCTAGGATGTAGTATAACAATGATGAAACATGCAACTTTCCACCAGATCTTCAATGGTTCCTCCTTCCCACTGCCATGATCCCAGTTCTACCTTACAAGTTTGGCTGGACCAGAAGATATACACTTGCACAGATAGGAGACATAGGGAATCCAGGACAAATGATCCTTTTGGGATCAGTGATGAGAGTGGCAGTACTGGGAGGGTAAAGAGAGGGTGGGGTGGGAATGGGGAATCGATTATGGAGATCCATGTATAAACTTCCTCCCTGGGGTATGAAGAGCAAGGAGGTGGGTGAAGGAAGTTTTTGGACAGTCTACAATATGATAAAGTAACAATGGCTTTTAAATTATCAAGGGTTTATGGGGTGGGAAGAGTTACGGGGAGGGAAGGGAAAAATGAGGAGCCGATGCCAAGGGCTTAGATGGAAAGCAAATGTGAGAATGATGAGGGAGGCATTGACACACAATGGACCTATGTATGGATTGTGATCAGAATTGTATGAGCCCCCAATAAGAGGATTTTTAAAAAAATAAAGAAAAGGGAGTTTCAGAGCCATCAGAGCCAATAGTCTTGAACTACTCTACAAAATGATTTTGGTTTACATGTGAAATTTCTCAGAATTCCTAAGGGTTCTGGGTCCTGATATGACAGCCTGTGTAGGGGAGAATGGGGGCTTGGAATTTTAAACATCTTTGAGAGGCAAGGTGTTTAATGGAGATAGTGTAGTCCTAGTTTTCTCACACATCCTCAATATACCAGGACAGAGAAAGATAGAGCAGGGATTGTTGTTGTGTGCATTTGAGTACATTCTGGCTCATCACCACTCAATCGGCTGGAGTAGAAATGTTCCCTGGGCTGTGACATTTACAAGTGGCAGCCCTGGTGCCCAGTGGTCAGCCGTTCGAACCCAGCAGCAGGCCCATGGAAGAAAGAGGAGGCAGAGTGCTGCTTTCATAATTGCCAGCCTTGGACACTCTGTGAGACAGTTGCACTTTACGCCAGGTGCTAGAATTGGCTTCATGACAATGGGTTTTTGGTTATCTTGAAGGGCCCCGATGACCAGGTCCACTTTCTTATAGAGTGGTTAAGAACCTTTGACCCTTTCATGAGTAACTGTGTGTGTTATCATTGCACCACCACCCAGCTTTGTAGAACAGGTGTGTGTGTGTGTGTGTGTGTGTTTGTGTGTGTGTGATATGTGCTTATTTGGCAGTATGAGATTCTCAGGTACTCTGCTCATTTGAATGCCCCACATGGAAGCAGGATTTAGTGATGCAATGCCTCACTTCAATTAGCTGGTATGATTCACTTAGGGTGTAAGGCATTAGTTAACGGACTTGATAATAGAAGAGCTCATCTATTTATGTAGTGAAGCTCTTGAAGGCTTCCTGGAATGAGGAACGACTTCTGGAACCCTTTATCAGGTGTGCACAATTGTGTTGATTGATCTGCTGTTTTTAGAAACTAACAGCCATTCATCTTCAATTCAGTAATCAGGCTGATTAAACTTTGACAAGTATATAGGTATGATAATTCCTTTTCCAATTCTTAACTGAAGGAGAGAGCTGACAGCCCAGGAGGGAAACATGATGAGTATTTAAAGAATAAAATTCAAAGAAACAATGGGCATCTGGAGAATACTTGATAAAATACTTGTTCAAACAATTAATGACAATGTTTTGAATCCCAATCATCTCTAGATTTTTTTTTCAGCTTGATTAACATGACTAAAGTGTCTAAGGAGACACATGTTCCTTATTTCCTTTTAGTTTTTTAGTTCCTTTCCTTATTTTTCCTTTTAGTTTCAGCTTCTTTCAGTTTAGACCAGTTTCTCTAGCACAATGGTTCTCAACCTGTGGGTCATGACCCATTTGGGGGTTAACCCTTTCACAGGGGTCGCCTGATTCATAACAATAGCAAAATTACAGTGGTGAAGTAGCAACAAAAATAACCTTATGCTTGGGGAGGGTGTGTGACCACAACATGAGGAACTATTTTAAAGGGTCGTGGCATTCGGAAGGTTGAGAACCACTGGCTAGCAGTTTTCACTCTTTTCAGTTGTCTTCAATGGTTCTCACCTGGGAATGATTTTGCCTTTCAGGAGAAATTTAGCATCGCCTGGGGATATTTTTGACCATCACAGGTTCTGGTACAGCGGAGCTTAGGGATGCTGACGTCCGACTTTGGGCGGGACGGTCCTGATCTTAAACAATCTTTCCTGGGTCCGGCAGCGTGTTAAAAAATGTCCCGATTTTTGGAAAGAATGCACAAGCTAGGGAACGGTGGGAGAAAGGGAAGGGAATATACCCCCTCTACCCCCGTCCCGCTTTACCAAAGTTAAAATCTGGTCACTTTACTAACATCCTACCATGCACAGGGCAGCCTCCAGGAACAAAGGCGAATCCCACACAAGAGCGACCTGGACTTCCCCCACCACTCTAGACTGGTTCTTCTCTTTCCTAACTATAATCCAGAAGTCACTCAGGTCATTTTGTGCTTGGCATATTAGTTATGCTGTGGTTGAAAAAGAAATATGTTCAAATCAATTCACTATTTTGAGGGAAGCCCATTGTCAATTTCAAAAATTTTGAAAATGCTCAGGGTTCTTGTTTTAAAGATTACTCAGGATCTGGGCACCTGCTTCTATTAAATTCACAGGTGTCCATTAGAGATTTCCTCTGTTACTCTCTTCTCACCTTCAGACTAGATGTGGAAATTGATCTTCTGCCTACTTAAACAGTAAGTCTCTGAATTAAGAAGTCTGACTTACAGGTAGCTGATACTTATGAATGACTGCCACAAAGCCTATTGTATTGAAGATTAATTTAGAAAATATAATGGTTTGTATAAATAAATGGCCTTGTTATGCTCATGAGCACATTGGGTGTCTTTGTGGGTTGGTTGATGGAGGAAGGAGAACACTGCTTACCTTTATGTTGGCACACAAGGCCAATACCAAGGTGCTGAGTGAGTAATTTTGTATTTGGCTTAATTTTTCCCTCATTTGCCATTAAAACTATGGCCCTGAAGTGTAAATATGATGCAAACATTGGTTATGCATCAAAGAAAAAATCATCACACCTAGAAATAAAATGGAAATAAGGCAATTGGAAAGAGGTAAAATACTGTTGGTCATTGCAAGAACATTAGGTGGCAGTCTGTCAATGGTTAAAAAACGTAAATGGATCAACTAAGAAAAATAGAGCATGTGAACTCTCTCTCAATGAAATGTGCAATTCTTGCTAAGCAATAACAGGATATAATTATGGAAATAGAAAGACTATTGGTAATTTGGTGAGGTGGCAAAAGGGACATAATCTGCCCATTAGCCTTACTTTAGTGGAAGAAAAGGCTTGATGTCCTTTCAATTATTTAAATACAGCAAGTTAAGGTGATTGGGATGAAGAATTAGTTGCAAGTAGTGGCTGGTTCAATCATCTAAAAATGAGAGAAAATTTGCATAATATTAAAGTGCAAGGTGAAATGGTGTGTGCTGATATAAGCTCTGCAAGTGATTTTCCTGAAATGCTGAAAAACATTATTGAGGAGGGTGGTTAACTGTCAAATCAAATATTTAATATAGTCATGACTGGCTTATTGTGGAAACAATTGTTTGAAAGGATCCACATTTTAGAAAGGAAGAAAAAATGCTCCAAGTGTGTTAGGCTAGGTTATTTAGAGAAAGAAATACAGTTACCCTCATCTGTGTTTGTGGCAGTCACCTATTCTGGTGTCAATTCAAGGATTAAGAATGGAGAGGTGGACTCTAGCCTGTCAATCTGGAGATAGCCAATGAGACCTTTGTGTGGGCATGGCCTTCTCCTAAGAATTCTGGGAAATGTGGCAATTCCTTCTTGGAGGCGGAGTCATTATCTCTCTCAGTTCATTTCCTCGGAGACATTCTACTGACAGACAATCCTCTCTTGGAGACTCACTACTGACAAGGCTGACTTTCTGTGAGACATCTCTGAGGAGAAGCAACATGAAGCTACCTTAGTGCCCTGAGCTGGACAAGCCACATGGATGCAACCAGACTTCTGAAGCTGGAGGAGCCACCAGGAGACCCCTGCCAGCACTGAGATGTTTACAATGCCACTGGATCCAAAGGAATCCTACCCATCTGGCTTGTGATCATCTTGCACTTGGCGTCATTGCATATGTTTCATGAGTCTGAAGAGTTTATAGGCTGGTATCAGACATAGGGGCTAATGTCAGACTTGTGGGCTTGGACTGGACTGGGTTGGATGCTTTCTTAATGACAATTACCTTCTCTCCTACATACATATGCATGATTATGAATTTGTTTCTCTAGTCTACCCAAACTAACACAGTGTCTAAGAAAGAGTTTTATATCAAGGACTAATTATATATCAAGAGGGAATCACAGTGCAGTCCAATTCAAGTCCATTAGTCTGATGCTAGTCCACAAGTCCCTTTTCAGACTAACGTTGCTGCTGGTCTGTAATGTAGAAAGATGGAGCAGGATGCAGGAGGATCGCAGGCTGGTGGATGCAGAGTTGCATTGATCCAACGTCAGTGGGATTATGGCAGAGTGACAACAGGTCTGAGGGTCAGACAGACCACATGGGGCCACCCTTCCAGGTCCAAGGGAACAGGAAGATGAAGTGTCAGAGGGAGGTTTTTACTTTCCCTGCTAATAAGACTACACTCCTGTGTTAGTCCGGGTAGACTAGAGGAACAAATCCGAGGACACGCATATTGATATAAGGAAAAGGTTTATATACAAAAGGAATGCGACAAGGAGAAAGCATCCCAGCCCAGCCCAGTCCAGTCCAAAGCCATAAGTTCAATATTAACCCATATGCCTGAAATCAGTCTATAAAGTCTTCTTCCGACTCATGAAGTCACAGGTCAGTGGGTGCAGAATCCCAGTGCTGGCAGGGCACCTCGCCTCCAGGGCTCAGGGTCCATCAACAGCAGAAGCAATTCATCATTGGCAGAGGTCTCCATGTGGCCACCCCAGCTTCAGAGGTCTGGCTCCATCAGGGCAAAGCTGTGTGGTCTCTCTGCCAGCTCCTCCAGCTTCTTGAAAGCTGCCAGCTTGTCTTGTGCGTGATTCATCATCTCTGAGACTAATTCGCAACAACTGGGGAAGATAGCTTCTCATCTTCACGAGGGAAATATCGCGAGATTTCCCAGATGTCTCAGGAGAATGCCATGCCTACATAGAGGCCTCATTGGCTGCTCAATGGCTATCTCCAGATTAACAGGCTAGACTCCACCCCTACATTTCAATCATAAAATTAGCATAAGCACATGCCTGCCACAACTCCCCAAAAGGTATCATCAGCCTGTGACCTCATTGACAGGTTGGATTCTCCTCCCCCACTACACTTGCATACAAATTCAAGTTGATATAAATCATTGAACTTCCACCCTGGCTTTGAAGGATAGACTAATATTACTGTTTTGAGAGTAACACACTTGAGGATTTCACGCTCCAGTGTCCTGGTTGTTAGGTGTTATTGAGTTGGTTCTGATTCATAACAGGCCTGTGTACAATGGAAGGAAACACCGCTGGACTAGTCCCATCCTCACAATTGTTCTCCTGTCTGCGCTCACTGTTGCACTCTATATGGACCAATCTTGTCAAAGTTCTTCTTTTTATTATCTGTCCCTGTACTTTACCAAGCCTGAGGTCCTTCTCTAGGGACTGATCTCTCCTGATAACACATCCATCATATCTGAGACAAATCTCAACATCTTTGTCTCTAAGGACCCTTGGGAGCGTACTTGTTCCAAGTGGGCTGTTTGTTCTGGCAATCCTTGATACTGTCCATGAGCAAAGGTCATAGTGATGAAGAAACTCCAATATCGGGTTTGAATGGCCATCTTTGAAGATTGGATTTTGAACTGTTTTGTCCTTCCTGTTGAGTATTGTTTGACCAAGAAACTCTGCCAAGATTCTCATTATGCTTGACAAGGCAACCAGACATCCAAATACTTTAGATGAACATCAAGGTAAAGGTCATATTTTTACGTCCTCACCTCTCTACCACCACATAACTACTTCAGCCAATAAATTAGACTGTCATAACACCCTTTTGAATTATTTTATTTTTTGTTAGCTGCTGTTAAGTTAGTACCAACCAGTAGATACTTTTCGTATAAGAAAATGGGCTACTGTCCAGTCCTGTGTCATCCTCACAGTTTTTGTTACATTCTTATGCCATTGTTACAGCCACTGTGTGAGTCCCATTAGTTGAAAGCTTTCCTTTTTTGATGACTTTTTACTTTACCAAGCACGATGTATTTGGTCTCCAGGTACTGGTCCTTCCTGATAATGTGTCCAATGTATGTGAGCTAATTTATTATCCTCACTTTGAAAGAGCATCCTAAATGTAGTTTTTCAAGTCAGATTTACTCATTTTTTTCTTCAATAGCACTGTATTTCAAATGCATTAATTCTTCTTCAGTCTTCATTATCCATTGTCCAGTTTTCATATGCATATGAAGTGATTGAAAATACTTGCTATTAACAAGCCTTTCTCCAATCCAGATGCTGTGTTCTTCTTCATAAAATCTGGTTTCTTGAGTTACTTGCTCAGTCAGGGTTGACGAGAGAAGCAAATTCATCGACACTCATGTGTATAAGAAATAGGTTTACATACAAAAGCAATTGGATATTGAAAAGACACCGCAGCCCAGTCCAGATTAAATCCATAAGTCTGATATTAGCCCATATGTCTGATATCAATCTATAAATTCTTCTTCAGACTCATGAAATACATGCAATGACCCCAAATGCAGGATTATCACAGGACAGTGGGTGGAAAGTCTTGACAGTGGTGTTAGAGGTATCTCAGTTAGCAGGATCTCCACATGACTCCTTCAGCTTCAGGGCTCTAGTGTATTTCCATGTGTCTTGTCAACAACAAGCATGTCTCACAGGGAGTGAGCATGTGTCTCACTTCCAGCAAGCCACTTATCTTCAGAGAGCCTCCAAATGAGGTCATCAAGCAGTGGTCTGATTGACAGCCGAACCCCATTCACTCTTAATAGTCTCAGGTAACTACCACACTCAGCATGCACCTTGATATAGGGATAGACTATGGATTGTTAAGGCATAGAGTCCTGACCGATACTTTTCCTGATTTAAAACTTGGCAGTATTTCATTTTTCTTTTCAAATGACTGATTCTTTATCCATGTACAGGTTCTGCACAAGCACAATTAGGTATTTTGGAATTCTGTTCAATGTTATCCAAAGTTTGCTATAATCCACACACTGGAATGTATTTGCATACTCAATAAAACCAGGTAAATATCTTTCTGGTAATCTCTGCCCTCAACCAAGATCAATCTATGTCAGCAATGATGTCCCTCATTCCACATTCCACATCCCTTATTCCACATCCTGCCTCAACTTAAAAAAGATTCTTTTATTGGGAATTCGTCACACATTATACCATTTCATAGTCCTATTTCCCCCAGCAGTGTTGTACAATTGTTATCACAGTCTGTTTCAAAACATATTTTTTGTGTGTGAGCATCACTGCCTCTGGTGGTCGTGGGCACTACCCAGTGCTGCTCCTGAGAGCCGTCGCTGGATTTGAACCGCCAAACCCGCGGGCCGCAGCCCTGCACTCAACCACTTACACCACCGGGGCTCATCCCTGTTTCAAAACATTTTATTTCTTCTTCAACTCTTTGATATAAGCCCCCTTTTATTCGCCCCCTCTAAGTCTTATACCCCCCACCCCCAGGAACTCTTATTTATTTTGCCATATCTTGTCCTGTCCCGCGGGAATGTCGACGCAGATCCTGGAGAAGGGAGTGGGAATGGAGGGGACAAGAGACGCGAGAAATGGAGACAAGACAGTGTCCTGATTAAGTCTCATTTATTGAGTGGAAAGTTTCAACTTATATTAGGCCAGCAAAGGGGGAGGCAAGCTGCAGGTGTTTCCTGAGAAGCCTAACTGCAAAAACAACATGTTCATGTGTGTGGAAAGCCCCTGGTATTTTTGGCCATCTCGGAATGTCAACACCGCCCTTAGCAGAACAAACTGCACCTGTGGCTGCAGAGTGGAAAATTACAGAGCTCAGGCAATAAAGATCAAGACAATGGCCGGGCCTCATGGCTCTGGACAATATCTTACACATATAATACATCCATTCACATACAATTGAATGCTATTATTGAATCTCAGCAAGTGGGGCTATAAGTCATCAATGCTATCAGATTCCTATCATCCCCTGTGTTGGTCTAGGTATACTAGAGAAATAAATTCATAGACACACATGCATATACAAGAGATTTATATACAAGAGCAATTGAATATTATGAAAACATCCCAGCCCAGTCAAGATTAGTTCATAAGTTTGATACTAGCCCATAACTTATACCAAACTATAAATTTCTCTTCAGATCACGAAATACATGCACTGACTTTGAAAGCAGGATGACCACAGGCTAGTGGATAGAAAGTTTTTGGACCCAGTGTTGTTGTAAATAGCTCAGCATGGGCAGGAGTCTCCACAATTAGAGTCTTCTCCCATTCCCAGGACATGGGGTCTATCAGTATAGTGTCATGTGTCTTGTCAGTAGAGACTTCAGGTGAGTAAAGAGAGAGAGAGAGAGAGAGAGAGAGAGAGAGAGAGAGAGAGA